>CABHPH010148235.1:18034-28034 GCA_902168325.1 Peromyscus nudipes | reverse complement strand
GGGAGTTCAGCATGTGAATGTGGCAGAGAGGATACACACATAGTATCCACTAAATATATATATATATATATATATATACATACATACATACATATATGTTTATAAAATTCCTCTCTCCCCTCCTCCTCCTTCCTGTCTCCATCTCTCTCCTTCCTCTCTGGTGATTTCAGATTACCTCTCCTTAATGAAAGCTAGCTGTACAATCACTTGAAATCCTGATTGGGAATCTTGCTTATCTAACACTTATCCCGTTGACAGTCCTCTTTACTTCCTGGTTTTGAGCCTGCCTGCATTTCCTTCCTCCCTACGATGGCCAATTATGATCTCTTTTCTTCTATCCAGAACCCTTTCATACACAGGGAGCCCCTGTTTGCCACTGTCACCACTGAGTGAACCTCACTTCCCCCATATTTACTGTTTTTCTCCCCCTCTGAACCTGCCATAGAACCCAAACACTTTTCAGATCACCAACCGGGTACCCATCAAACCCTTGACTTCAGGAGTACCTAGTGCCTTTCAGGTTTGATTTTTAGAGCTGTTTAGCAAGCCTTTGACTCTAACCATAACTTCTTGTCTTTCTCTTTCTCTTTGTCTAGCATTGATATTTGCTCGAAGAAAACTAGAGCGTTGCTAAGTGTGAACTCACAGCCACATGCTTGAATGGAGGTCACATACTTCATTTCCAGTAATCTATCTTAAAATTACAATTGAAATGTCAACCTAGTGTCTTTTCTGGTCATACCACCAAACACCTGCTTTCTCTCCTAAACCTTCATTTTTCCTCTATCCTACAGAAGTCTCAGGCACTTTAGCAACTCAACTCTATAAATGGCTTCCCTTCCTGGATGCTTCCCCTGGGTAAGCTAATCCTTTGAGACCCTGTCAAGTGCCACTTCTACGTGAAGACTTCTCTGGCTTCGGGAGGTGGTTAATTAGCTCTTGTATGGATCTTAACTTCGCTCAGTATTCTTTATTTGTAGTCATTAGAATGACTGCTATATGTGACCTCCCAAGGTCCTTCAAGGCATGTCCTGTTCTGCCATGTTTCACAGATGAGGAACTCACCATTGTGGTGAACACAGAGATCACTTATAACTAGGGGGTCAGACCAAGCCTTTTGTTCGCCTGTGTGTTGCTTTGCTTCAATCTCCAATCTTGTTGGTATGTGCTGCTGATGCCTCTGAAAGGGGTATCTTGATTTAAATGTTTTTTACTCTGTGTGGCTCACAGTGATGCATGTTATAGTAACACTGCCCACCCAAGGTTCAACCCAGAACTGTGAGTCATTTCTATGGCCTTTTCCCCATCCCACACATGTGCTCCATCACTGCCCTGGCCAGGTTGCCTCCCAGTGTCTGTTTAGTGTCCCATCTGTATGCCATTCTGCTACTGCTGCCTTTGTCCAACTCTTATTTTGTTCGATCTGAAACTAACAGTACATCATCCCCAATCTCACCACCTACAGTGCAGACCTTGGACAGCCTCAGTAACATACCATGATGGCCCTACTAAAAATACTTCAGCCCATAATTGGCTCCTGGCAGTCAGGCTGTGCCTCTGGCCAAGACTTCAAGACAGAACCAATGCTCTTGTAGATATATTATGCTCAGACATATTGTATCTGACACAAACTAATCAAAACACCATATCTTGTATCTATTTTTTGCTTCATTTGATGGCTGTAATAAGAAGGATGCATTCCTATGTTCCTGCCACAGGGTGAGTTGACAAACATCTGGAAAGGCTCCTGCTGCTGGATTACTCTGGACTGCAAAATGCTTCCACTGGAAGAGGATTAGTGACGTTAGGCAATCTAAAAGTTACCCCAGTGCATTTATTGCTCCAAAACTGGTACATTTATAGGGTTAAAAACTCTCCTGAGATTAACTGGCACTAAACTTCAGCCCACCTGGAGAGTGGTCTCAATTTTTCCTTGAAAGTAAAATTAGACTTGTGCCAAGCACACCTCTAGCTTTACCTAACACACTATTTTCTCAAAAATCACAGTGCCCTTCTTAACATATCTCAACTGTCCAATCTAAATGCTGGGACTCTGGAACCCAAGACAGTCTCCTGTGACAGATGCCACAGGAACAGAAGTTTTCCAGGGGTAAGTAGCAAGCACCTCCCACCCTACCCATTAACCTATCCCTAGTGGCCCAGGGAGCCTTCCTAATTGAAGCTCTGTGGGAGTAGATGTGTGATCCCATCTCCAGGGCCTGATCTGGGGGTCAGACTCATATAGAGCAGCACTGGCTACATCACTTCAGTGTGGGTTCATGCTGATGTCCCCAACAACACAAAACTGCCAATTTGGTTTCACATCCTTTCACGTGATCCAACATGTGAAACTAAACTCCTTACTTTGCCAAAACTACTACCACATCCCTGGGCCTCATACCACAGCCCAGAGAAAGGAAGGGTCGCATCGGTGTCTTAAAGACAGGAGTCTAAGATACTGACTGCCATCATCACATAAACACTAGGCAATAAGTGCTTTATGAGTAGTACGCCAAAAGAGAGCCTCTTATGAAGCCAGCACAGGAAGTAGCAGAGGAGATGAGCACCCCACTCACCCCACAGCTGAGTCCAGACAGCATCAAGGAACACAACCACAGTGCCACACGTACATGACCACGGGAACAAGGGAGGCAGGACTTTAGACTTGGTTTCCGGGGAAACTTTTTCCCGGCATTTTGTCCTCTGGCACTATTCAGTGAAGGAATGACATTTAAAATAATTCTCTAGAAAACACAGTCAGACAGCTTTGAACTGAGTTAATCTTAGTGTTTCTTCTCTAAGAGCCATCTCCAAAAGCAAGACTGTTTTGGAGTCTTAGGTAAAACAGCCGTGAACGGGCTGGAGAGATGGCTCAGAGGTTAAAAGAACTGGCTGCTCTTCCAGAGGTCCTGAGTTCAATTCCCAGCAACCACATAGTGGCTAACAACCATCTATAATGACATCTGATGCCCTCTTCTGGAGTACAGGCAAACATGCAGACAGAACACTATATACATAATAAAATAAATGTTAAGAAAAAATAAAATAATCAAAAAAAATGACAATTAAAAAAATCTTTAAAAAAAAAAAAAACTAAAAAAAAACAGCCGTGAACAGGAGTAAAGGCATCAGGCCTGTCCCATTCCCTATGAACCTGATATATCTAAGTGTGATTGCTCTCCATTCTCACATAAAAAACTGCCACTAAAATTATGCAAAACCAGAGAATTTCTAGTTAAGTCTTAAAGAATAATATATGCTAGATCAATTTATTGGTTGGTTGGTCAGTTGATTGGTTGGTTGGTTGGTTGGTTGGTTGGTTGGTTGGTTGGTTGGTTGGTTGGTTGGTTGATTGGTTGGTTGGTTAGATGGCTGGTTGGTTTTTTGGTTGGTTGGTTGGTTGGATGGATGGTTGGTTGATTGGTTGATGCTGTAGGATGCCAAGGAATACATATATGGATTCTTAGACAGATTAGACACCTCCCAAGAAGCAATGACCCATATCCTTAATTATTTTTCTCAGACAACTATCTATAAACAGTGGCTCTCGGTTATTCACTAATCACTTACCAGAAAATTATTCATTGCCAAGGACCAGATACTCATTGCCAACCATGCTCTCAGACAGCTTCCAGCCAAACACGGAAGAGATGACTAGAGGCTGGGAAGATGATTCAATTGGCAAAGTGTTCACCACACAAGCATGGGGATCTGAGTTTGATCCCCAGCACCCGTGTAAAAAAGTCAGACACGGTGACAGACATCTGTGATCATAAGCTAGGGACGTGGAGCTAGAAGGGTCTTCTGGGCTTACAAGCCACTCTAGCCAAATCAGGAGTTTCCAATGAGAGGCCCTGTCTCAAAAAGTAAGAAGTAGTGCAGTTGAGTAAGACACCTGATCTTGGCCTCTGATTTCCACAGGTACACACATACACACACACACACACACACACACACACACACACACGCACACGCACACGCACACACTCACACACACACACATACATACATTTACATACACACACATGCACACACACACACATACACACACACAGAAATAAGGGGAGCAGAGAGTCAAAAGATAGAAAGGAACAGAAATGGGGTACACAATGAATCAAGGATAATGAGGTCTTTAGGTGAATGTTCAAATAGGGTGTAACAGAAGCATGGAAGGAGAGTTCACCAGAAGTGTGCAGTCAAGGAAGGCAGCCTGTGAGCTGATCATATTAACTGCTTGAAAAAGAAAGACCCAGGCCTTAGAGGATGTGATACAACAGTGTAGGTATGGCTGACCCAGTGAGCATCAGCACAGAGTGACAGACAACCAACTTGAGTGGCCAAGTCATGTTACACAGGGCCTTGAAAATCGTGTTTTAAACTATCAGGTTTACAGGAAGTCCAATGGGTAGCCACTAAGCTGATGTAAGCTAATAAGCTACCAAGCCGATGCAAGCTAATAAGCGACACCATTAGAACCTCCTATAAGAAAACCCGCTCTGTCTCTCATTCTCAACTGTGAGTCTATAGTCATCAATACCACTGCCAAAGAAGCTCCCTTGCCCTTTCAGATCAGCGGCAGCACAAATCATGGACTTCCACATGGTTTCTGGTGACAGCATGGACCACGGACATCCACATGGCCTCCAGTATCAGCACAGGCTGTGAACCTCAGCATGGTCTCTGGAGGCAGTACAGACCAAAGACATCAATATGGCTGTTGGCCACAGCAAGATCCATGGACACCATCATGGCACTAGTACAGGCCACAGACATCAACATGGACTCGGGTGACAACACAGGCCACCACCACCACCACCACCACCTCCCAAAAAGGAAACAGTCTAGACAAGAAGCCATTAAAGAAAACTCTTAAAAATTGTGACAGGGGTCCTCAAGTGTAGCTCTTTACAGTTGATGGCTTTGGGGGTGGGGATGGGGAAGAACTCAGTTTTCTTTAAGGGGCTGGCCTCTGAGAGTCTGACCATGCTCCAGTGAGTATATGGGCAACACAAATTGGACTTGGTATTTTTTTTTATTTATTTTTCTTTTCTTCAAGGGAAATCACAAGGGTTGGGGGTTATAAACCTGGGAAGTGAAAATGCTCAGGGTGCATTATGTGAAACTCCCAAATAATCAACAAAAAGATTATGTTAGAGAAAAGAAAGAAGAAAAGCCACTCTAGTACGTAGGTGGCTGGTGGACTGGGAGAAGAGGTGTCCAGGGGAAAGCCCGATGAAAAGAGGGAAGGGCAAGTGTCCCTCTGCAGACGGGTGGTACCAAGAGGGACGAGTCTTAGCATTTGGTGAGTTGATTATTTCAAGGTCTAACCCCAGCTTTAACAATTCCACTCTTTTCATGAAGAGGAAACAGAACACTGTCAGGTTACAAACAACCCAGCTGAGCCAAAATGAGTAATGCTACACATAACCAAATTTCAAATACTTAAATCTTGTTTGACGTTGTGGGCACTGTTTATCATGCACGTCCCAAGGATGAACCATCTGGCTAGGAGCATCTGTCTTCTTTTACTGCATGAGACGGTGGGTCACTCATCTTTGCCCTCCTGCCCCAGGCAGAGTACTCGGCTCGTGAAGCTCAGCAAACATTAGTTTAGGGGAAATGAAGTGTAATCCGGGATGTGATTAGGTCAAATGTGTCAAATAAACCTTGTGAAATGAGTGGGACAAAAATAGGTCTCCTCTGCCCCATCTGACTTAGGGAACAAATGACAGCAGAAAATTGAGCTAATTTTCTGAATGGAAAGATAAAGGAGGGTCAAAGCCAAAGAGCTGCTGGGAGAAATGCTTAAGAGCAGTGTTAATAGAGCCCCCCAGTGCCAACAGAGTGAGAGAATGAGAGGAAAATAGAGCCAGAGAGGGAGCTGGGCTGAGGGAAGCTGGAAAGCAGCAGGGCTCAGGGGAATGAGAAATGCCATAAATAGCCAGTCTCCCCTCAAGAACAGAATTCACTGGTGCCCAGGACCAAGGGAAGTGGGTCACATGCCACCATGATGATGGCTCCAGGTCAGGGGTCACACCTCTGGTAATCCCGCCAGCTATTTTCTTCTAATCCCTGAGAATTATGTTCCAAAGATGTGAACATCTTAATTTATCTGTCTTAGTTAGGGTTTCTATTGCTGTGGAGAGACACCATGACCATGGCAACTTTTATAAAAGAAAACATTTCATTGGACCTGGCTTACAGTATCAGAGGTTTAGTCCATGATCATCATGGCAGGAAGCATGAAAACATGCAGGCAGACATGATGCTGGGGAGGGAGCTGAGAATTCCACATCTGGGCTGGCAGGCAGCAGGAAAAGGGAGAGCTCCAGCCACTGAGCCTGGGCTTGAGATTCTGAAACCTCCAAGCCCACCCCCAGTGACACATTTCCTCCAACAAGGCCACACCAATATAACAAGGCCACATGATTTAATCCTTTCAAATAACGCCACTCCCTATGAGCCTGTGGGGGCCATTTTCATTCAAACAACCGCATTATCTCTAGTTCTTACCTAACACCGACCCCAACAGATAATAGATTCTGAGTGCACATGAAACAGATTTTTTTTAATTAGCATACACAATGAAGTTTCATTATGGCGCTTTCAAACAAAATGTATTTCTGGTTGCCCAATTCTCTGGACTCTCTGCTCCCCACCCCCTCCCCACTTTGAACTCTTCCACTGACTTCTGACTGTACTCCATGCTTTCATTTTTAGTTTCCTACCCTGTCCAAGCTTCCACTGTTTCTTGTGACTGACAAACTTTTCCTATAATTTAGAATTAGAACAGAATTGAAGTATGCTCAATTGTTGTATGCCTGGGATGCAAAGTGATCAGGAAGCCATAAAGAGAATTGACCAGATGCCCTGCCTTTTAGGGAGATGCACTTTCCAGGAGCTGTCCAGGGAACTCCTTCCCCCAAGCTACTGCTCCAACTTGCCTTGACACCTGCTGTCTAATTTGCATCAGGAAACCACACTCACGTGCCCAATTTGTTACCAAGTAAGTCAATGCTTCCTCCTTCTGAAAAGTCTTTTTTTTTTTTCAAGCAGAGTTACATACAAGCCAGGCTCACCTGGAACTCACCATGTACCTTGAATTTCTTACCCTCCTGCCTCCACCTCCTGAGTGCTGATGTTACAGATGTGCACCACAATGCCCACTTTATGTGATGCTTGGATTTGAACCTAGGCAAGTGCTCTACCAACTGAGCTGTGGATCCAGCACCTGTACATCACTTCTGTATCTATTGTGAGGTCATTAGATGTGCCAAAAGATATACAACCTACAGCTGAAGGGTCCACAGCACGCCCCAAGGTCAGGCGTGTTTGCATATGCCTGGCGGACACTTCCGCCTAGCCAGTTCCAGGTCAGGATAGCCATTTCTAGGTCAAGGCGTCTCACGTGACCAGGATCCCTGCCGTCACGTGTCCATGCAAGTGCGCAGCGTGTCTACATGATTAGTCAACCTGTACACGTCCCGCCTTTATAAACCACCACCATGACCCGGACCTTTTCTCTCCACACACGTGTTTCTCCAAGGCCTGGTCACGTTCTGTCCCTTTCCTCTCAATAAACTCTTATTAGCGGATTCTGTCGTGTTTCGTGACAGCCCCATGCCACTCCACTTCCTCTCCTATTCCAAATGCCGCAGCACTATGACCAACTTTCTCATTTTTCCCTGTTAAGTTTACCCACACAAATAATGCACTTGCTCAGTGTACTCGTCTATTTCAGACTAACCAATAGCTATGTTTTTTCTTAAGGAATCCACAACTGCAATGCAATTATTAACAGAAATTGTCCTATAAGAGGTTTCACAATATCATAGTTACTGTCTTCTTAGAACACAGGGAGGATTTTTGTTCCGTACGTGGTTGTACTCTTTGATCTCTGAATAGCCAGAGGTTGTACACACTTAGAAGCCATAAGACTTGCAACTTGATAACAGGGTCATTTGATTCCACTGAAGTTAATGAAATGGAGGACAAAGGGGGACTTAAAATCAACTTGTCTATTATTTTACTTATTCATCAGACTGGAAATATCTAAAGCCTGGGGTGTTCCAAGGAAAACTCACACTGGTACTTACATTGCCTTCAGTGGCCATAATTGAAGTCAGGCTGTCAGAAACAAAAGCTGGAAAAGAAAAAGAGTTTCAGTAAAGTGTAGTAGGTTTATGCTGCTCATAAAAACATATCCGTCGTTATGTAGAGGGGGGAGGTACTGAAGTTATGATGGGAAAACTTCACAATAAGGACAGCTCATTAACTGATGTTTTTATCTCAACATCGGTAAATCAATGTCTTAACGTTGAATTCATAAAACACACCAGTTTTATCTAAACATTGTTAGTATTTTCAAGGTAATGAACACGACACATATGACGTATACACGTCGTTACATGTGGGGGTTTGGGGTTTTTGGAGACAGGAAAATATTTTGCTCTTAGTGAAGAACAATATGGACATGTGTGCAAGGTGGAATTATTTGACCACTGCTGTAATCAGATCTCATAAAGGCAACCAACCCCCTCAGAAAGTCCCAGCTACAATACCAAGAGAAGCCCTTTTTTTTGTGACTGCTTTGTAGTGGGTAACCTGAAAAACAAGACACCCTGTGGCTTTGAGAAAAGCAAATGAAAGCAAAAGGAAGCCACTGGAATGCCTGAAAGTAGATCATTTCTTAACCTGCCCAGTGACACCGGCTCAGATCCATTCCTATTGACTTGATCTCTTACCACATAGGTCCCCCAAATTTAAAGACTGACACCACTTTTTTTTTGCAAACTATCTTTAATTTTTTAATTTGTTGTTAACAAGGTAATAGGTTTCATTTGGGGACGCTTATGTAATTATGCCATTATATCTTGTTTTTAAAATGCTTTACCTGGGCCCAGTCTCTGCCTCTCCAGCACTGGGGTTACAAGCACATGCTACTACACCTGGGGCGTTCTTATGGGTTCTGAGGATTGAACTGGGGTCGTCATATTTTGTGGCAAGCATTTTCTCTCTCCAGGCCTAGCTGCATTTATTTTTTTCTACAGACACCATAGTTTCACTTTTCTTTATTTTTGAATAAAACTTCATTATGTATATTCACCATGCTTTGTTTATGCATTTATCTGTTATTAGTTACCTAACCTGGTTCCATGTCTTAGTTATCATGAATAAAGCCACCATGAAGCAGAGATATGCACATGTCTTAGATACACACGTACTACATGCCTGATGCAGGATGATATTACTTTTCAATGGCAAAAAATGTCATATTTACATAGATGCAAATGAAACATTCATTTATAAAAATACAAAAGAAACACAATAAAAAGGCCGGCATTATAAGTGCATAATTTTCAATGTATTCACATCAATAGTCACAAACTAGAGAAAGTTTCTGTGTATTTACTATACACCAATAAGAAAGTAAAAAAAGGTAACAAGAGTGAAGGAAAATTCAAACGACCTATCCTTAAACATTAGTGCTAAAATAAGCACAAAATAGAACAATACAATTCCCCTTAAGATTAAGCAGTGAAAGCCGACTTTGGAGGAAGTGGAGGGCTGGAAGAAGATTGCCATTACAGCTGTGCTGGAGGGCTGTTTGAGAAAACAGCCCGGATAATGGTAATTGTGTAACAACTGAGATTCGCTGAGCCTTTGCTGTGTGACATTATGTATCCTCAGCACTACAATACCTAGTAGGAAAAGAGTTTTGCAATATATTGCTAATTAAAACATGGGTTGAAATAAATTTGGATTTTTGTTTGTTTGGTTGGTTTGGTTTTGGTTTTTCGAGACAGGGTTTCTCTGTGTAGCCTTGGCTATCCTGGAACTCACTTTGTAGACCAGGCTGGCCTCAAACTCACAGAGATACGATTGCCTCCGCCTCAGGCTCTTGAGTGCTGGGATTAAAGGAGTATGTCAGTGGGATTAAAGGAGTATGTCAGTGGGATTAAAGGAGTATGTCACTGGGATTAAAGGAGTATGTCACTGG
>CABHPH010148234.1:0-10591 GCA_902168325.1 Peromyscus nudipes | reverse complement strand
ATGAGATCTGGTGCCCTCTTCTGGCCTGCAGTCATATATGCAGGCAGAACACTGTATACATAATAAATAAATAAATAAATCTTTTAAAAAAAGGAATTAGGGGCTGGATAGGCGGCTCAGCAATTAAGACCAAAGGTTGCTCTTCCAGACGACGAGGGTTCGAGTCCCAGCATCCACATGGCATTGGCATCCACAGCTCATTACAACTGTCTGTAACTCTAGTTCCAGGAGTTTTGACTCTTCACACAGATCTACATGCAGGCAAAACATCAATGAAAATAAAAAAAAAAAAATTCACTAAAAAAAATTTTTTTTAGTCAGGTGTGATGCACATGCCTTTAATCCAGGAGGCAGAGGTAGGTAGATCTCTGAGTTCAAGGCCAACCTGGTCTACAAAGCAAGTTACAGGACATTCAGGACTGTTACACAGAGAAACCTTGTCTCAAAAAAAAAAAAAAATGAATTATAGGTGATGCGGGGGCCAAAAGAAAAAAAATATGCAAAATAAGGAATACAATTTCCTTTAAATTATAATTCCATTTAAAAGATTTTAATGCAGCAGTAGGTCTGTGCTCCTAAATTTAATTGTTAAGAAATTTATTATATTGCATTTGCTATCAAGAAAAAGGAAAAAAAAAACATTTTTCTTTCTCTTCTCTTTTATATCTTTCTCTTTAAACTTTCTATATCTTTCTTGTTTTATCACAGGGATCCATTTTTTTGTTTTGTTTTGTTTCAGTTTTCAAGACAGTGTTTCTCTGTGTAGTCCTGGCTATCCTGGAACTCACTCTGTAGACCAGGCTGCCTTGAACTCACAGAGATCCGCCTACCTCTGCCTCCGAAGTCCTGGGATTAAAGGTGTGGGCTACCACCATGACCTGACAAAGGATGTATTTTTAAAAAAAAAATTTTCATGTTTGCCTGCATGTATGTATGTACACCACATGTCTGACTAGCGTCTCTGGAGGTTAGATGATCATTATCAGATCCCTGGAACTGGATTACAGACAGTTGTGAGCTGCTATGTGTCTGCTAGAAATTGAACTTGGGTCCTCTGCAAAAACAGTAAATGCTATTAACTGCTGAGCCATTTCTCTATCCCCTATCATAGAAATTTATTGACAAATGTTAATAAGCAGAATCATACACTGTCATTCAGTATAAAGATAAACAGAAGAAATAAACCAGACATATGTATGCATTTTAAAAAAAATAAAAATCTGGTGGGGGTACGGCAGCACAGGCTTGTAATCCTAGCCTTACCAGTATACAGAGAAAGGATACACTGCACTATTGAGGCAAGACCCATTTGAGAAAACACAAATGATTTGCCTACAACTGTAAATGTTAGAGGAATGAAATATTAAACATTCTAACTTATTTCAGATGTGTAACTATGGGGAAATGATGGTCTAGACCTAATACTGGAGCTGGGGAAATGGCACAGTGGATATAACTTACGCAAGCGTAAGGAACCTGACTTCAGATTCCCAGAACCCCATAAAGCCAGACACAGCAACATACACTTGTAATGCCAGCACTCCTATCACTGGTGAGATGAGGGGTGGAGACAGGAGAACCCACAAAAGCTCATGGATGAACCAGCCAGCACACTGTACTTAGCAGTGAACAACAAAAAAGAACACTGTCTCAGACAAGGTGAAAGGCAAGGACACCACCTAGACATGTCCTTTAATTTCCACACACACTGAGGATTCTGCTCAAATGTTATTAATCTAAAATAGTCCTGTTGAAAGAATAAAAAAATTTTAAAAGTTAAAATAACCCTTTATTCTGCATCTCCTTATTTGTATCTCCCATTTCCTTATTTACTTACTTTTCAATCAGAGAACTTGATATATAACCTAAACTTATGATTATTTTTATTTTAGGCTTTTGTTTATTAAGTCTGACATGCCCACTAAAAGGTAAAAAAGTTCCATCGTTTCATCAAGAGTATTCATGCCTCAAAAAAACATGTTAAGGGGCAAAAGAGATGGCTCAGCAGTTAAGAGCATTTGTTGTTCCTACAAAGAACCCAGGTTCAGTTCCAAGAACTTACAGGATGGTTCAAAATCACCCATAACTTCAATTCCAGAAAATCCAAGGCCCTCTTCTGGCCTCTGCAGGCGCCAGGCATGTACATGACACACATACATACACCAGACTAAACACTCATATGCATAAAAATAAAAGAAATAAATCTAAAAATCACTTTAAATGTGTTAAAAAAGAATACGCAGTTCACATACACATTAATAAATATGTCAATTTAACAAAGATTTTTATTGCTTAAGTTAAACATTTTACTGAACTAGTTAGTTTCCTCCCTTCTCCCGAATTTGTCTTATGTTGTTTTGAGACAAGGTGTGGCAGACCATTTTCAGGTTTCCTAGTGGCTTTACCCAGAAGGTCTGCATAGAAAGGACGAGTGGACCACAGGCCTGAGTGCAGATGTCTGAGATGGTATGTACTTGGCTGTGCTAGGGGGAGGTTTTTTGCTCCACCCCTTGGCATTCCTATAAATACCCTAGGGCAAAGACAGTCAGGGCCCATCGGGATAGGTTCCAGGCCCTCTTGAGGCTATCCTGTATTTTCTATCTTTATCTCCCCCCTCTATTCCTTCTAACTAATATTTCCTGCTACTCCTACTCAAGAGCACTCTGGGAAAATATGGGGGTGGTGGGTAGCCCCTCCACAACAAGGTTTCCCTGTGTTACCCTGACTGGCCTGAAACTCACTTTGTAGACCTTGAACCCAGAGATTAGATTGCCTCTGCCTTCCAGAGTGCTGGGATTAAAGGAGTACATCACCACACCTGGTCTCATGTCCAACATTTACATACTGCCTTTTTGTTTGTTTTTCAAGACAGGGTTTCTCTGTGTAGTTTTGGTGCCTGTCCTGGATCTTGCTCTGCAGACCAGGCTGGCCTCGAACTCACAGAGATCTGCCTGGCTCTGCCTCCCAAGTGCTGGGATTAAAGGCGTGCGCCGCCGCCGCCGCCGCCGCCGCCGCCGCCGCCACCTGACCTACACACTGCTTTTATCTAACTTCCTACAAGAACTGTTTTCAACAATAATTTTAAATGAGCATGTAGGCGCTTCATGAATAAGAGCACTGGCTATTCTTCCAAGACAGGGTTCTTCTAACATGGACTTTATGAAATAAATGTTACTCAATGCAAATGGACATTGGATTTGACTTTCAAAGTTTTGTTATATCATGTATATTTGGGGCATTTGAAGAAAAATGACTGCACATTAACATCAATGGTAGCTTGTATTCCTAAAATTTCATGCAATTTGAGCTGAGTGACCTCATGGGATATAATCTAATAAATCTCCAATGAAGAGGCCTAATATAACATTAGTGAAGCCATGACAGGCTGCAGACTAACAATATTGGGACTAGACCTCACCGTTACAAACACCAGGAAAAGCCACAAACTGTACCCTGCAGGAGACCAATTAGAATTGAGACAAACAAGTACTAAATGCTCTAGAACATTAAGGATAGCTTACATAATCTGTATATAGATTGCCAATTTCCTTGCATGCCAGTACCAATCATTGTTTGACAAAACTTCTGTTACCTCACTCCTGCCCAATCAGGAATTTAACCTCCATCTGAAACCAGAATTCCCCTACCCGCCTCATCCTTTACTGCTTAAAAACCCTGCCTCAACTGAGCTCAGAGCTTATCCTTGATCCCAACCACTGTTGTCAGAACAGGCAGAGAGCCCAAGCTCGAGCTTGCAATAAAGGCTCTTTGCTTTTGCATATGAACTTGGACTCCTGGTGGTCTCTGGGGGGCTCATGACTAGGGCATAACTTCCAACACTAAAATAATTATTTATGTGTATAATTAGGGTAGGCATGTGCCAAGGTGTGCATGTAAAAGTCAAAGGACAAATTGCAGAAGTCAATTTTCTCCTTCCATCAAGCTTAGCAGCAAATGCATTTATCCATTGAGCCACCTCACTAGCACTACTCCAATTTCTTTAGTGAGAAGAAAACAAATACTTTCTGTTTTTTGGGGGTTTTTTTGTTTGTTTGTTTTTTTCCAGAGCTGACGACCTAACCCAGGGCCTTGTGCTTGCTAGGCAAGGGCTCTACCACTGAGCCAAATCCCCAACCACCTGTTGTTCTTTTATGAGTCAGGGTCTCCCTGTGTAACCTAGGCTGCTCTCAAACTCACAATCTTCCTGGTTCAACTTACTTGGATTAAACACTTGAAGAGAATCCTAAAAGATCTCTAAATGACTAATACCAACAACAGAGAACTCAACATTGTGATACTGTCCAAAATATTTAGTTACAAATTTTTCAAGACAAGATTTCTCTGTGTAGTTTTGGTGCCTGCCCTGGATCTCGCTCTGTAGACCAGGTTGGCCTCAAACTCCTCCCCAGTGCTGGGATTAAAGGTGTGTGCCACCACCACCTGGCATGGTATATGATTTTTAAAAATGATTTATTGAATTTGGATTGCTAGTTAAAATTTTGTAACTAGCCGATGGTGGTGACACACACCAGGAGAATCTCTGAGTTCGAGGTCAGCCTGATCTACAAAGCAAGATCCAGGACAGACACCAAAACTACACAGAGACATAATTTCTGTGATGGAAAAAAAAAATCATATACCATGACCAAGTTGGCTTTGATCCAGAGATACAGAGATCATTCACTAAATCAGTAAATGTAATATAGAAAATACATCATCATATCAATAGATGAAGAAAAGACTTTTAATAAAATTCAATGTTCTTTCATGATGAAGGCCCTGAAGGAACTAGAAATAGATACAACACAACATAATAAAGGGTATATATGATAACTTGTAGCCAACTGCGGTGATTTGAATGAGATGTCACCTACAACATGTCTTGAACATTTGAATACTTGGTCCCCAGTTGCTGGTCTTGGTGAAGGAATTATGTCACTGGAGTAGTCTCTGACATTTCAAAAGTCTCATGCCATTCCCAGAGTGCCCTCTCTGCTTTCTGTTTGTGGATCAAGATGAGAGCTCTCAGTTACTGCTCCATCACCATGCCTGCCTGCCTGCCTGTCTACTTGCCTGTTACCATGATCCCTGCTGTAATGGTGATGAATTTTTTCCCCCTCTGGAACTGTAAGCCCAAATAAACCCTTTCTTCTACAATCTGCCTGGGTCATGGTGTTTTATCACAGCAATTAGGAAGTAACTAATACAAAGTGGGCTACTGCTGTGACAGACTGGACCATGTGGTGTTTTGGATGAATGTAGAAGACTTTGGAAAGTTGGACCAGAAAAGCAGCTGAATGCTTGTAAGCAGAGCTTTAAAGGCTATCCTAAGTGAAGCTCTGGAGACAATAGTGCTGAGAGCTTTGTGGACTGGGAAGATCAGCTCAAGAGACTTCAGGGGGAATTAAGGACTTTAACAGGAACTGAGCTAGAGGCCATTCTTGTGATATTTTGGCAAAGACTGGATGCTTTCTACTCTAGTGCTAAGAATTTGCCTGAGGCTAAATTGGAAAGTAATGGACTAATTTCACTGGTGGAAGAGATTTCAAAACAGTCTAATATTGACTCTGTCACATGGTTATTAGTAATCACTCTTATGCAGGTCTACAATTGAAAAGAGCAAGTGGGCAAAAAGAAATACAAAAGAAGAGAAAAATAATACTAAAAAAAATTTTTTTAAATAAAGATCCCTTCAGTCTTTTTTTTTTTAATTTCTTTATTCGTTCTACCTGCATGTATGCCTGCATGCCAGAAGAGGGCACCAGATCTCATTACAGATGGTTGTGAGCCACCATGTGGTTGCTGGGAAGTGAACTCAGGACCTCTGGAAGAGAGTCAGTGCTCTTAACCTCTGAGCCATCTCTCCAGCCCAAATTTTAATTTTGGAATGAAGGCTTGTGCTGAAAAAGATATGGAGATTAAGTAGAGGCATGATCCAAAAACCAGAATAAAGGGAGTGGTACCCTCAAGGCAAGACTCCACCCAGCTAAGTTTCCAATTTGTGAGAGGGCCTAAAGAACTGTCTGCTCCTAAAACAGAACAAAAAGGAAAGCTGTTGCAAATGTGATTCGAAGGGGCTAGGCTCCATCACAAGTAGGCAGATGAACTGGCAGTAATGTATGTGGCCCTGGCTTCAGAGTCATGAAAGATATCCTAATAAAGGGGTTGTAGAATCTTCTTACATGGTTAAAGAAAGTCTCTGAGGCCAGACACGTGGCAGGGGAGACCCTGAATGGAGGGCCCTGAGAGACTGTTGTGTGAAGCTGTGACAGTGAAACCTGAATGGAGTCAGAAACTCCAAAATGTTAGAGGTACTAGAGTCAAGGGATATCTGTCAAAGAAAGACTCACAAAGGGAGTGGAAACAACCCAAGAAGCAAAGCCAGAAGAGCAGAGCCATCTAAGCTCTCTGACATCAGGCATGGACACTTGTCCTCTAAGTCAAGCAACTGCCATCTTGAAGAGTTCAGGACCCTTGCAAACAGATTATCTCAGTTGGGCTAGTTACTGGTTTACACAGGGCATAGCGGCATGGAGTAAGGCACAACATATCCTGAATATCCAGCTGCTCCCTACCTTTGGCAATACTGAACTTGACCTGGAGGAGGAGTTAAGAGTATGTATAGTTCAAGGAAGACTAGAGTAGGGGCTCGATCTATGCAACTACTGCTTGAACCCAGTACTTCCCCACTATTCCCAATTCCTCCATTTTGGAACAGTAATGCATACTGTGCCATTGTATGTTGGAAGTATGTAAGTTGCTTTTACAGGGGATTACAGTTAAGAGATTGCTTTGAGTCTCAGAAGAGACTTTGGACTTTGAAACAGTGTTGAGACAGACTAAAAGACTATGGATATTTTTAAATTGTACTAACTATATTTTACATTATGTTATGGCCACAAAACTATGGGGGTCAGAAGCAGAATATAGTGGTTTAAATAAAATGCCCCTGATAAGTCTCATGTATTTGCATATTTGGTTCCCCAACTGGTAGCTGTTTCGGGAGGATTTGGAAATGTAGTCTTGCTGGAAAAAGTATGTCAGTGGAGGTGGACTTTGAGGTTTCAAAAGACTCAAGTCATTCCCAGTGTGCCCTCTCTGCTTCCTGTTTGTAGATCAAGAAATAAGCTCTGAAGCTAGCAGTAATGGCTCACACCTTTAATCCCAGTACTTGGGAGGCAGAGGCAGGTGGATCTCTGAGTTCAAGGCCAGCCTGGTCTATACAGAGAAACCCTATCTCAGAAAAAAACCAAGAAAAAAAATGTAAGCTCTGAGCAGCTGTTTCATCACCATGCCTGCTGTCAAGCTTCTCAATGTGATGATAGTGTACTCTTATTCCCCTGGAAAGAAAAGCCCCAAACAAAGGCTTTATTCTTGTGGAGGTTTGAAAGAAAATGACCCCCAAAGGGAATGGCACTATTAGGAGGTGTGGCCTTGTTGGAATAGGTGTGCTCTTGTTGGAGGAAGTGTGTCACTATGGAGGCGGGCTTTGAGGTCTCATATATGCTCAAGCCACGCACGCCCAGTGTCTCAGTCCACTTTCTGTTGCGTGAAAGATGTAGAACTCTCAGCTACTTCTCTAGCACCATGTCTGCCTGCACACCATGTTACACTATGACGGTAACAGACTGAACCTCTGAAACTATAAGCAGCCACCTCAATTAAATGTTTTCCTTTGTAAGAGTTGTCATGATCATAGGGTCTCTTCACAGCAATAGAAACCCTAATAAGACACTTCTTTAAGTTGCCTTGGTCACAGTGTTTTATCACCAACAATGAAAAAGTATCTTATACACCAGCATTACACTAAATTGGAGAAAACTAAACCCATTTCCTCTAAAATCAGGAATGAGACAAGGGTATATCCATTTTCTCTACTCTTATTTAATGCAGTGCTTGAAATCAACCAAAGCAGTAAGGCAAGAAAAAAAATTAATGGGATATAATTAGGAAAAGAAGAATTCAAATTATCCCTACATATAGGCAATATGATCCTGTGCTTAAAAGATCTTCAAAGGGGCTGGAGAGATGGCTCAGTGGTTAAGAGCACATGCTCCACAACCACGAGGATCTGAGTTCTAATCCCAGCACCCATATAACAGCTAGGTATGGTCCTGTACATACATACCTCTAACCCCAGTGCCAAGGGAGTGAGGAGTTGGTGGAGAAAAAAAGGACTGCTAAGGCTTGCTGGCAGCCAAGCTAGATGAAAAATGAGCTCCAGGTTCAGGGAAAGACCCTGCCTCAAAGGAATAAGGTGCACAGTAATAGAGGACACTCAAAGCCACCCTCTACCCTGTACACAAGCACACACAGGTCTGAACACCCATACATACTCATGCATACACCATACAAAAAGAGACAGAGGAAACAAACAAAAAAAAATCCTAGAGATGCAGCCAGAAAATTCTCAATTCTGATAAACACTTTCAGCAGTACAGGATAAAATAAATGATCAACATACAAAACACATACACACACACACACACAGGGTTTTTTTCATACACCACTAATAAATATGCTGGATAAAAAATCAAATCAGGAAACAACTTTATTCATAATAGCCTAAAAAGGAAATGAACAACTACAATGAAAACTTTATACTGAAGACATTAGAATATTAAAAAGATGTCTATGCGCATAGATTAAAATTAGTATCATGGGAAGAGAAGATGGTTTCATAAGTACACACTTGTGACACAAGTGTCTCAGAGTTGAGGTCTCCAGAAGCCACATTAAAAGACAGACAAACATGACAACACATTTGTAATGCCAGCAGATAGACAGCAAAAATGGAATCTCCAGAGCAAGATGACAATTCAGACTAGCCAAAACAACAGCCCCAAGTTCAGCAAGAGAATTTACCTTAATAGCTAAGATGAAGAATTTAACTGAAAGAGACACAAGAGGACACACACACACACACACACACACACACACACACGACACACACACGAACTTTAATACACACATGCATGTAGATCATGCAAATATATGGAAAAAAATATTGTAAAATAGTCTTTGTTCGACTGGAGAGATGGCTCAAAGATCAAGATCACTAGCTACTCTTCTAGAGGACTTAAGTTTGGTTCCCAGCACCCATTTCAGGCAGTTTACAACTCCAACTCCAGGAAATCTGACACTCTTACTTGCCTCTGTGGGCATCTGTATACATTTGGTATATATTCATACCAATACACACACACATATAAAAATTTGGCTTTGAAGCAGGACGGTGGTGGCGCAAGTCTTTAATCCCAGCACTGGGGAGGCAGAGCCAGGCAGATCTCTGTAAGTTCGAGGCCAGCCTGATCTACAAAGCAAGATCCAGGACAGGCACCAAAACTACACAGAAAAACCCTGGGGGGGGGGGCGGTACTGACTCTGTTACCAAAAGTGAGCTATACATTTAATGCAATCACCACCAAAACAAAAGCGGGTAGGGGGGAGAATTTCAGAAGTTTCAAAATATTCACTCCTTCTAGTAAAAACATTTTTAAGAAATTATTTTTACTGATGTGTGTGTGTGTGTGTGTGTGTGTGTGTGTGTGTGTGTGTGTGTGTACTTTCAGACACTTTAGGACTCCTTACTCTTTCTCTGAAGCCCCTACTCCACCTCCTTTTAGCATGTGGCTGCTTACCAAACTTCCTAACTCAGAAAGTCATGGTTTTCTCTCTTAGTTTTCTTCATCTCCTTCCTCCAGGCAGCTTTCTTGCCCCTGGATTTTTCTTTTAGACTCTAATAAAAATTTGTCCTCCCGCTTCTTTAAAAAACCTGGGGGAGAGGGGGTGGTAATAGTTATACAATAAATATCAAACTATTACAACTGCTGAAGTAGGCAACAGATCAGGATGACTGCACAGAGCTTAGCATTTATGAGGCAAGACAGGACTGGGGGAGAAAACAGGAAATGGCAAGTAGTGAAATAATATATATTACTTAAAATACCCAGCAGCAAATTCAGAAGTGAAGCAAAATAAGACAGTGATTTTGTTCATATTTTTTATCCTAAAATTTATCTCAGATTACCCTTCACTTAAGCACTTCTTTAGATATGTCTTAAGAATCAAACAGGGGTTGGAGATTTAGCTCAGTGATAATAGAGCGCTTGCCTAGCAAGTGCAAGGCCCTGGGTTCAGTTCTCAACTCTGAGGAAGGGGAAAAAAAAAAAAGACAAAGAATCAGAACTATGGTGAATACATCCATAGCTATTTACGACTTCCAGAAAGTCTCACATTTGGAGGTCTTATTGAAAAGACAGATATACTTAATTGAGGCAGGACAGTAAAAGAGGAAAATTTAACAGGGATGCAGAAATATAAAGAATCCACTTACCTTGGAATCTAGTTTGTATTTCTAGCTGCTTAAGACTCAAAACCTTCTCAACTAATGAAATAAATGCTCATTTTCCCAAAGATATCTTAAATATGGATGTCTAAAACAACAAACTATGCTTGCTTAGGAACAAAATGTCTGTAACCTTGAGTTTAATTGTATTAGCACTCCTCTTTTTTTTTTTTTTCTTTTTTTTTTTTTTTTTTTTTTGTCTTTCGAGACAGGGTTTCTATGTGTAGCTTTGCTGCCTTTCCT
>CABHPH010148233.1:29422-51963 GCA_902168325.1 Peromyscus nudipes | reverse complement strand
TCTCCCTGTACGCGTTCTTTCGTTTATTAAGGTCGTATTTACCGTCTTCCTCTTCCTTCGGGTTGGGGCTGAACTGGGCTATAAGGAACAGGATGAGCAAAGCTGGGAGCTGTACCTCCCTCCCTCCGTTTACAACCTTATAACCCTGTAGGCAAGGCAGACATGGGGGAAATTATCCTTTAAAACAGGCAATGCATATGTTAGTTAGGCTAAGCGTTTTGAAGAGGAGGAATATGACCTGTGAAAAGATAGGAATGTCAGCTGGTTAGAGAAGTAGCTTTTGGACTAGCATATGTCAACCCCAGGACAGGAACAGAACTCTCTGGCGTGAAAAGAGCACAGCTTGGACTATGCACAGACAACAGGCCAAAGCTTGAAGGGGGTTGGGGACCAGAGGTAAAAAAGGGGAAGAAGAGTGTGGAGTCAGGCCAGGTAGCCAGGGCAGGCCTGTGCTACCAGCTGCTGGAATACTTTCTGATTGACTGTGTCCCTATGCAGAAAGGGGAGCTGGAATAATTGTTTTTGTCTTCAAAAAGGATCTCTCAGAGTTGGGACGATAATGGCTTAGTATAGGTGGACCTAGCAGGGACGTCCTATACTAAGGAAATGACTAAGTAGCATAGGCTCCAGGTGTGGTGGTATTGTAAGTAATAAGAAAATGATGGGTAATAAGTATAATAATACTCAAATTAATATTTATTGATTGCTCATCCAAAGCTTGGCACTCATTAAAATGTTTAATCCTGTGAACGGTCTTATTAAGTACCATTTTACAGATGATGAAATGGAGGCTTAATAACTTGCCCATATCCTCCCAGATAGAAAAGATAGCATATTGGAATTTCAGTATCTGTGGGCTCATCACCGAACAAAAATCACTGTGTATTTAGTGCTTAAGAAAAAAAAAAAAGATAAAATAGGTCAGAAATGAATCCCTTAAACAAATCATATTGAGTCTATGATATTAGTAGAGGACACAATTTGAAAGTAGAATTTTCAAGTTCATACTTTATCACTTCAGCATTTGTTAGCAGCCAAAAGAGGATTTGAGGCTGTAAACAGACCTATGATTTTTTTTTTGGTTTTTTTTTTTTTGTTGTTGATATGCTCTGGTAAGTCCTAATCTTTCTGAGCAAGAAAAGGTCACTCACTCTGTAACAGTTACAAATGGATTAGTTTTTAGGAACTAATGCTGTGTCTAGCTGTAAGTATCTTGGTAGAGCATGCATATTGTACATTTTGTGGAGAGGTTGATATTCCTGGAAATGTAACTTCAGGTCAGCTTCCAAATTTCATTTTTATTTTGTTGGAAAATGAAGCTTTGTATAGTAAGTTGGATTTATGAAATTTGATTTCACAAACTGAAGATGAATGGTTTTCCCAAAGGTCACAATGAAAGCTCCGCAGTGTTGATTACAGATAAATTTCCCCAAGGAGTCAAAGTTCATTTCCAGAGTTTGCATTTAATTAGTAGATTTTTTTGGGTGGTTATACAGTTTTTAAGTGGTAGCACAGGACTCCATACAAACAGGAATGCATACAAACAGTTTCACTTGAGAGTGGGAATTCCCTGAAATGGTTGTGAATCCCTGAGGCTTTGGTTATCAGTGCCCAGTCACCTTAGGAATGTCTGTGTTAGAGCCTTTATCCCAGAAGAACAGTTTGGCTTTTAGGTCCAAGTTTCCCACCTCCCTGTGCCAAGCAAAGGACCTTTGTTTGAGAGAATTTCTGGAGTTTGAACAGAAAAAATGATTATCTCAAAAAAAAATTGGCCACAGCAAAATTATAAACATTTATTCAAGGGTCACAGAGTAGAACATGTGTGGGTGTCACTAAAGGCTGGATTTAGCATTCATTGCAAACAATACCCTATTGAGACAGTCTAAACACATGAGAGCTACTACAATGTGATGAACACTGAGACATTGTAGTCTATTTGTTGATGACTTTAGCTAAATAATTTCAGAAAAATTTACAGATTTATTTTATAAAAAAATATTAAATAGGGTCTACTCACAGCTTTTAGTATGTTTCAAATGATGTGAAGGTAAGATTGAAGGTCTTTAGATAGCACTGGTTGGTATTTTTTGTTTATCTAAAATATTCTTTTCATAGGCCTTTGACCTATGTATTGTCCTCTGTGGATTCTAGTTCTAGTGTTTGTCCTGAGAACTGAAGCACCAGTCTGTGTTCTGACTACTTTGGAACCTGAGTTCTATGCTTAGACCTCAAGACTGGTGTCTCAGTAGTTATGTCTGAGGCTTCAGCCTAACTCTAGAAACAGCCTGCTTGGAAGGGCCGGTCTGTAACTCCTGAGATAACTCCAGAGTACTTTAGACGATACACTATCTGTCCTTCCAGAAATGACTTGGAGTCAGGCCTTCCATTTAAGGCCTCATGAGGGCTAGACATGTGGGTGTGGGAGGTGGTGGCTTCACTCTTCCTTCTTGGCGTTGCCTCTGAGAAAGCAGAAGTAAAGCAAATGGCTGTTGGTATGAAAGCGTTTCCTTCAGAATGCTTTAAAAAAATAATGTCTTAGCAGGGAGTGATTGTCATGCCTGCCCTATTTTACTGTAACTGGATTTGTGCTGCCACTCCAAGAACATGAGACGTGGACTTTGGCTAGGAGGGGCTATCTCAGTAATTGCCACAGTTGGGTGATACGATGGTAGAAACATTCAGAAACCTGGGAGGAGTTCCCTGGCATTCTTCTGGTCTTGATGATGAGCATATTTGTTTATCTCATCAGTCACTCTTTCTAGGTTCTGCCAGCTGCAGGAAATGATCTGAAAGGGCCAGATATTAGGTTATGTTTAAGGTCATGGAGAAAAACAGTGGCAACCTCCCAAAGAAAAGATGTGCTTCCGAGTCTGGGATGTGTTGGGTCATTGGGTCACTGTTGACTACCTCCAGGCCAACCATTGTAAGAGGAGACAGAATTATAAGCCTGTTCCACTAGGAAAGAATGGGCCGCAGAGACCTGATTTCTATATCCTCTATGACATTAAAAAAAAAAAACAAAAACCAAAAAACTCTGCTCTTGTTCCAGACATTTAGAGGAGAGTGAAAATAATTTCAAAGGGGGAAAAATGCTTATTTGTTTTAAGGCTTGCTCAAGTAATCCACTTACACCATTTACATTAGTTAAACAACCTTTCCGTGTAAACACCATTAATTATGTAGTATAAGAGTCAAATAAAAATGCTAAAAAATAAAAGTAATTGGAGAATAAATTAGTGTAGCTCGAGTGCCCATACATTATAGAGAAACTGTAGACTCTGACAGGGATGGATGTGTGATTTTTCTATTGTTTGTGCTATAGGATGGGACCAACAGAAATGACATTTCACAGATGGGTACCAAAGCTGTTAAAGTTTAAACTCACACTGGCAGTGAAATTACAGTTTTCACAGGGGCCTTGACTCCAGCCTCCCTCTTTACCCATCTCTGAAAGACTGTGAGGTGAGATGCGGTTTGAGTGTCCCGTGGATCTCCCCAGAAGATCTGTGAGAACCAGACCATTGTTGTCAAGTCCAGAATCAGTAGCCTCCAACCTCCTTTCGAGTTGTAATAGCAGGAGATTGCCGTGTCTGTGCTGAAGGAAATGAACTGATGTGCTGCCTGCTAGCCACAAAGGAAAAGGTCAGGGACTGTCACAACTGAAAGAAGAGGGTGTCCGAGACACTGCAGTGACATTCATGTCACCATTTGCTAATTGATTGCTTACAGTTCCTCAGGACAGGATACACATTTTTGTCATCCCATTTTACAGACACGGAAATTGACTCTTAGAGGAGATCACAAATGAGACAGGGATTGGAAAGCATTTCCTCCTGCTGAATTTTTCTACTACCTCATTCATGTTTTTAAATGTGAATGAAAAGAACTATGGTGCATTTCAAAAGAATATTTTGTTCTATGTAGGATCTTTTAAGAATATTTGAGCCTGGTGGTGGTGGTGCACACTTTTAATCCCAGCACTCGGGAGGCAGAGCCAGGTGGATCTCTGTGAGTTCGAGGCCACCCTACGAACAAGCTCTACAGAGCAAGATCCAGGTCAGGCACCAAAACAACACAGAGAAACCTTGTCTCGAAAACAAAACAAAACAAACAAAATAATATTTGAGCACATTTCCACTTCCCTCAGGGGAAGTTTTGTTTTACCTTAGGAGGCAGGAAATGGTTTTGAGATAGGAAAAGTTTTTCATTTTTATGGATTAAGCCCATCATCTATTATAATCACTAAAGCTGGATCATGGAAGAACATAGGGTTCTCACAGCATGAAGAAGTACAAAGCTTCTCCTTGGCTTCCTGGTGCATATCCACACCATCCAGAGAGGCTAGCTACTCGGAAGAGCTGCTCTGCAAACACACTCTTACATGCTATTGGCCAACTGTCCGACAACTTACTGCTTAGAAGAATTTTGAGGGACAATTTTTCCAAATTTTGAGAATTTGGCCATTCTTCAGAGAAATATAATGAAATACTTAACCATACCATTTGCTATGTATGTGCAGCATAAACTAAAGGGAAATTATCTTTATTTATTCAGAATAGTGCTCCCTATGCCAGCAGTAAGCATTGAAACCCAGGTACTAAAAACATGCATGCCTCTTCTAGGGGAACTCACAGTCTAGTAAGAAGATCAGTGTTAATGAAATGGCCATGTTAATAAATATTTACTACAGGGCTTCGAGGAACATGCTAGTGATCTCAGCACTTAGGAGGCTGAGGCAGGAGGATGAAGAAGTAGAGGCCTGTCTGGGCCACAAAGCAAGACCCTATCTCAAAACAAAACAAAACAAAACAAAATAGTATTTATTGTAAATATCCCTTTCTCCAATGAGGGTAATATCTGTAACTAACTTACTAGAAAAAGAAAGTGGACACAATATATACTATATCTACACATATTTTTTACTTAAAACACATAAATATCTACTTGTCAAATTTGATCCAGCTGAGATGCCTTGTGTGAGGACTGGTCTAGTAACTGAAGTGTTACTTCATCTTTCTGATATAAAGCCCACTCAGAATTATACATTTTATGTGCAATTTTCAGTTATAGCTACTTTAAAATGGAAACTATGAAGACGCCGGTGAAGTAAATTTTATTCATTTAGATTTCATTATCCTCTCAATCTTTTACACTTCTCTTGCTTACAACTAATTTCAGAACAATTCCCCACCCACTTCCCAGACTTTGCGTGTCTGTCTTTCCAAAGCATTTAACTTAGCTTTCATAGAAATAACAGCTCTCTTTTTTATGCTCATATTTGAACAGTTTATGTGATACTTAATTAAACTGTATAATTATAGTAATCAAGCACCACTGTCATAAACAGGTTTGAGAACAGAAACAAGCCGCTCTGAGTCAGCCTGGAGCCCAGCTGATGGGAGATGAAGCGGGGAGGCCACCAGGCGGGCAGAGGTCACAGGCATCTGTCTCACTGGACGATCAGTCAGTACGTCTGACAAAGGGATTTGAAAACACCAGTTAGCTCCCAGAGGAGCTCACTTAAAAGCGCCTCGATGGTAATTAAAAACTAATAAATCTTTCAAGGAAAAGCAGTGGGTGCCATAAAGGTCTATGCTGGGGAGACATGCTCTTGCCTTGGGAAGTCAGGAAAGGCCTCCGAGGCCCATTAGAATTGCCTCAGAGAGGGGCCGAGGCCGGAGTTCTGAGGGAGAGTACAGCGGCATCGTGGCAGCTGTAGAGGACTGAGGGAGTGTGTGTTGAACACAAGGAACTGAAGGAAGCTGGTTGTGTGAAGAGCAGAGGTGGAGGATGGGTACAGGGCACGGCAGCGGGAAGACTGAGACCGTTCCATGACAGCACTAAGGCCAATGGTTTTCAACCTTCCTAATGCCGTGACCCTTTATTACAGTTCCTCATGCTGTGCTGACCCCAACCATAACATCATTTTCGTCACTAGCTCATAGCTGTAGTTTTGCAACTGTTGTAACTGTAATGTAAATATCTGTGTTTTCCAATGGTCTTAGGCAACCCCTGGGAAAGGGTGGTTCAGGGGTCACAACCCCATGGGTTCAGAACTGTTGTCTTAGGGCTTGGACAAGCGTGGTTGACTTCACCCTGTCCCCAGTGACAAGTTGCCAAGGCAGGTGAAGAAAGGTCTGCTTATTTTACAAAGAACATCCAATTTATAGAGTCTAGATCTTCAAGTCTAATTTGGGAATTTGATTTCTTTTTTTCCAATGTAAATATATCATGTGATACTTTGTAGACAAAAACAAAACAAAACAAAACAAAACAAAACAAAACAAAACAAAACAAAACAAAACAAAACAAAACAAAAAACTTTAACCTCTGGCTCCAGGATTTCTCTTAGGGAGGTAGCTGTGCTTATTGAGGAAATTGTGTTCACCAGCAGCTTGTGGGTCAAAGATGAGCATCTTTTGTTGTCAAGACAACAAAGGGGATGCTAAATGTCTCTGCTGAGAAAAAAAAGAGGGAGGGAAAGAGAATTTAGTTTCTAAGCTTCTATAACTAAGTACCACAAAGTGGGTAGCTTAAAACAACAGATGTTTATTAAATCCCCTCATTTTGGAGGCTGGAAGTTGGAAATCAAAGTGTGAGCAGGACCGTGTACCCTCTACGAGGCTCTCTAGGTTTTCTTTCCTGCTGGTGGCCAGCAATCCTGCCATTCCTGGTTTGCAACTCTGCCTCTGTTGTCACAAGGCATCCTCTCTGTGCCTTGATAACTCTCTTATAAAGAATATTGTTATATTGGATTAGCATCTGCATTAATACCTTTACCTTAAGTTGCTTATGCTTATAAATACTCCATTTTACATTTTCAGGTATTGGGACTGGGGGCTTTAAGGGCAAAACCCTGGAACACACCTGAAGGAAAGGAGTTAGGAAGAATCAGAAAAATTATGTGACGTTAGGTAACTGGGGTGGTTATAACAAGAAGTTGCTAGTGGTGGGGTGGATGAAAGGACTAGTAAGGACTAATAATAAAAATACTAAAGTACTTTTCTTACAGAGTAAGATGCAAAAATGCCTCTTTACAGTACTCATTTACTCTGTCTGCTACAGATGCGTTAATAATGTTTTGGCAGTGGAGATGAGAAGGCAAACGACAGTAGAGCCACCGAGAAGTTCTTGGTCCCCATGTTGGAATCTCTGACTGAAGGATGTAATCATAGAGCTACTCTGACCTCTGAAGGGTGTAATCATAGAGATTCTCTAGAGAGCAATTCAGGAAATCTGAGAAAAAGATCATTGAACATCTGTGTGGTGGTTTGAAAGAAAATGGCCCCCAAAGGGAGTGGCACTATTAGGAGGTGTGGCCTTGTTGGAGGAAGTGTGTCACTGTAGGGGCAGGCTTTGAGGTCTCCTATGCTCAAGATACTGCCCAGTGTCACAGTCCACTTCCTGTTGCCTTTTGATCAAGATGTAGCCAGCACCATGTCTGCCAGCACATCATCATGCTCCCCACCTTGATGACAATGGACTGAACCTCTGAAACTGTAAGCAAGCTACCCCAATTAAATGTTTTCGTTTGTAAGAGTTGCTGTGGTCATGGTGTCTCTTCACAGCAATAGAAACTCTAACTAAGGTAATCTGTATCACCCTTCTGTACCTTCAGATAGTCATACACACACACACACACACACACACACACATATGCCTCTGGTCTGGGGCTTGGGCAGCTTTCTTTGGTTAGACTTGGTCTACAATATACAATACAGTCATGAAAAAAACTCTTTCCTGTCACTTGGTACTATTAGCCTCTTTTAGGGTTTAAGTGCAGGATTTTTAGCTATATTAGGAACATTTGTGAGCTACTTTAGAACAAAACCAAAAACTTTTGTATTCTGCTTCTCTTGTCCAGACATTCTCTAAATATAAGAACTGCAAGGAGATTACAGCTTGAATGGAGAGAGAGTGATCTGTGATATTCTTGTCACTGTCTCCTCTTACTTCACAGCAAACCTCTGTGTTTTGTGTCTGGGTTGGAAACTGAGGCGCTGAAGTTCTACTCCCTTCACTCAGGTGGGTCCCCAACTCACAACGAAGGACATGATTCCCTGTAGTGAGTCCAGGTGCTTGTGTTCAGCGTTACTGCTATTAGCCATCAAGTCTGAATTGTGCCAAATTAAATCCGTCCTTGAGGCCTGAAGGGAAGACAATCTTAATAATGGTTTAATGTCCTCAGAGTGGAATAGCCTGAAGTGGGGGGAGGACCCACCGTCTCTGTGAGCACAACCCAATGCTCCAGCATTTCCGCTCGTTTCTGTGGCTCATTTACATTGGTATTTAACACAAATGTGGTCTTAAAGCACATTAACAACCTCCTTAAAGCCTAAGTAACTGGCAAATGGTTAGCATAATTAATAAAGCAGTTTTTAAAATTCCTGTAAGCAGCTCAAGGAAAATGACAAAATATTCAGTGAACAAAGGTGTTAGTGATTAATATGCCATGCCTTTGTAGGAGCGTTCACCCCCACATTAGGTACTTCATGAGCACTGAGCTTGCTCAGGAAAAAGAAGCAAAACCAAAATAAGCTATCAAAATGGCAGCCATCAAGAGAGTGAGAGACTGGGAACTAGTATGAGACCATGTTTGGGTATTTAGGCAAGAGACCTCTTGGGTTCTCCTCCACTCTGAGTCTTCAATGCTTTGCTCATTGGAATGTTTAAACAATGCTCTTCCCTAACCTACCCATCCCAGGTATCACATTCAGGATAATCTTGCCGTTTGGTTGTGGAGGAGAGGGAAAGTTATTTTGATGAAGCTTGTGTTCCTTTCCAGTTTTTGAAAACCATTGAGTCTCTTCCTTGCAAGAAGTCCTTTATGGATACCACCTGCAGTCTGGCAGGTTGTTCTAGAAAACGTACTGGTGTTGAAGCCTAAGGTCCCGGAGGAATGGCTCTGAGACCCCCTTTGGTTCAGTCCTACACCATGGTCCAGGCTCCCTAGTTCTGTGTCTGGTTCTTTCTTTTATATAGAAAAGGTTCATTTATTTTTGTGTGTTTGTCTGCACACATGCATGTGTATCACATATGTGCTTGCTGCCTGTAGAGGTGGAAGAGTGTTGGATCTCCTGGAACTGGAGTTTACAGGTGATTGTGAGCCACTATGTGGGTACTGGGAACTGAACCCAGGTCCCTTTCAAGATCATCAAGCGTTCTTAACAGCTGACCTCTCTCTTCAACAACCTGCGCATGGCTCTTTACCATAGTTTCTGCTCCATCCTTATTAGTTCTTTCAACAACCTTCTAAAAGAGTTATCCACTCAGTGTAAAAAGTATTAGGCTTCTGTGACACCCTGGTTTGGGTCATATTCCAAGCCAAAGATCATCTTCTCATATTTCTATTCAAAATCTCAAAAGCTACCACACATTAAAAAGATTAAAACACCGGGCGGTGGTGGCGCACGCCTTTAATCCCAGCACTCGGGAGGCAGAGGCAGGCGGATCTCTGTGAGTTTGAGGCCAGCCTGGGCTACCAAGTGAGTCCCAGGAAAGGCGCAAAGCTACACAGAGAAACCCTGTCTCGAAAAACCCCAAACTTTTAGTAAAAAAAAAAAAAGATTAAAACACCAAGAAAGAACTCTCAGCTTGAACTAGTCACACAGCTGTCCGTCCCTTGGTGCTCATTACCCTGCAGACATGAAGTGTTCTTGAGTTTTAAACATTTCTTTCTTTCTTTTTTATTTTTATTTTTTATTTTTAGTAACAGCAAGTCAAATTGGCCAGGGTTCAGGAAGGAAAAAAAAAAACCCAGATGGCATAAATTTTAAAAGGTTCTTTATAAACTCAAGAGTGGCAACTGCTTTCTGGGAAAAAGCAGGAAGGATGAATGATAACAATATGCTGGCAGATATGAATGGGAGAAAGGAACTGGGGGTCAGTTATTCTCATTAGTCAAAGGGACAAGACGGGAGGAATTGGCTTGAACTTGGTGGAAGAAAAGAAATGTAAGAAACAACTCATCCTAAGTACAAAGAAACGTCAGCATTGTCCTCGTGTACTGCTGCTGATAACTTAATCAGCATGCTCATTTTCTTATAACTCAATTAGTTAAGGAGTTTTCATGCCATTTCCCTCTCTTCCCGAGCATGTATGTATGTATGTATGTGTGTTTATTTTCATTTGTATGCCTGTGTGTGTGTGTATGCCTGTGTGTGTAAATGAAGAAAAAGAGACAATAGCAGAGGCATGTTGTTACCAGCCCCATTAATCAAAGAAAAGCTGAAAACATAGAGTTGCTCTGTCTGCTGCAGCTTGTCTGCTATGGCGAGGTGGATGATCACTTTGAAGATTCCTACTTACAGGTTTTTATTTTATTCTATTTTTTGTCCTGTTCGAGGTTATTTGTAGCTTCATGCTATAGCACTTTCTCCTTTTTGATCACCATTGACTCTAACACAGGCAGATGAGGGTGAAATCTAACCCAGTGGAATAGTTCATGTTTGCTCTATCTAATCTTATATTGTCTTTCATAGGTTGCCTAATTGTATATTGTCTCTCATAGCTTACATGAACTCATCTTTCCTCCTTGGTGGGGGAGGAGGGGGTCTCAAGTTACCTTGTCATCTAATGTCTGTGCTCCTGCAGATAATTTACAGACCACACAGCCTCTACCTTCTGTGTTCTGTAACTCGGTGGTAGTGTGACCTTCAGCAGCTGCTGAGCCCCTAAGTAGGGCAGAGGAGACCATTATAGAAAGGAAATAACATGTGGCTTCCCAAACTGCGTGAAACCTGTCTATTGTAACTAGATGAATTACATATTCATGAACATTGAGAAATGAAGACTGTTTCCCTTGCCAAGCACTCACCTTGGCTGAGCACCATGCCTGGCAAACAATGCAAAGCTCTGGCGCTGTCATCTGTTTACTTGGCCAGTCAGCACGTGTTGCATGATTAGTGTTTCTGCAACATGGTGTGGGAGGAAAGCTGGGTAGAGACATGCATTTCCAAAGAAAACTGAATTCCATCATTATTGCAATTTTATTTGATATCAGCGAGTGTTTGTTGACTAGCCACTGCTCTCAAATTATCCTAACAAAATTGTAGTACTGTATTATCAGGAAAGGAATTTACTGGTTACAAAGTCTCTACACAAATACCATGAAGACCTTCCTTCGCTCCATTAAGTAGACTGTTGAGCTGTTGTATGTGCAACTATTTACAAGATGATGAGTTTTGATGATTCTATTTCTTATTAATTCCGGTTATCAGAGAATTATGGAAACTCTCCCCATTTTATCAATGGGAAAACTGAAGCCAGATATGTTAAGTGACCTCCCAGGGGACATTATTAGTGGAAGAACCAGGGGAACACTGCTGCACTGCTCTCTCTTAATTCTTAGTTCATATTTATTCCACCAGAACACCACACTCACGTGGCTTTAACTTTAGTTTTACAATGTCAGGACTGATGATGACCAAAAATAATTGGACATTTAAAATGGGGTATTGGGTTCTGTTCAAGCTCATCAGAACTCCCTATTCCTCCTGCCTTTAGCTTATCCCCCTTCTCTATCAAAGGCTTTCTCCGGCCGGGTGGTGGTGGTGGCGGCGGCGGCGGCGGCGGCGGCGGCGGCGGCGGCGGCGCACAACTTTAATCCCAGCACTCGGGAGGCAGAGGCAGGCGGATCTCTGTGAGTTCGAGGCCAGCCTGGGCTACCAAGTGAGTTCCAGGAAAGGCGCAAAGCTACACAGAGAAACCCTGTCTCGAAAAACCAAAAAAAAAAAAAAAAAAAAAAAGACTTTCTCCATCTTACGATCTTCTACTGATCAAGTGAGTATAATGGCTCATTACAGCCATAACTCTTACAACTCTTCTGTGTTCCTCTGCTGCACATGTGGGAAAGAGACTCCTTTGCAGCTAGGTTTCTGGATGTGACTTTGGGCTCTTCTAAGCAGCTGTATTCTCACAAGACAAATTCAGACCTGAATTAAATAGTGAGAGAAATGGTAATCTGTTAGCCTTTGTTCCCACTTCCCACTCTTAAGTGCAAAAGTAATGAGGATTAACTGTTATAACCCATGGAGAGTTGTAAATGAAGTGTGTTCCTGGAACCACTGGTTGCATTGGCAAACATCTTGATTCCCAGACCTCCTGAAAATGCCATAGAAGGCAGCTGCCATTGAGGTTGCAGTTCTTAAGTATTGTTTTAGGATTCACTTCTTCAGAGTCCTAACAGAGGCTGTTTCTTCTGATCTTAAGGTTTCATTAGCATTTAATTCACTAAATCCCTTTCTACTGAAATTTGCTGCAGTGATTTCTCAGAGCTGTTACATGGTCATGACTGATCACCTGTCAGCTCACAACACCCTGAGTTGTCAATCTGTGATCTAACATACTTGTGCTTTTAAATACTGACCCCAGTCTCCCATGCCCAGCCTACAAGGTTATTCATCTTAGTGGTGCTGTAGCTCAGATAATGCCTAGCATAGGCTATTCACTTTTTTTTAAAGAAGTGGACAAATGGCTAAATGTATAGGTGCAAACATCCTTTATTGCTTATTTCATGTGAGAATGAGAAACTCGGTAAAAATATAATTGTAATTCATATATATATGCCATTAGCATATTTTATATAACAAAATGTGGAATGGCACATACTTTTAACCTGATATTAATCATTACTTCTTACTTAAACAGTCAAATGGGATTTGATGCTTGGCAATTAAATATTTTGCTGCCCCTGGAAGACTAGAAATGTGCATTGATGAATGTGAGCCTCTTCTCTTGCTCTGCCTCTTACTCATTACATTTCTTCCTGAGCAATTTTGAACAGGTGCTACTAGACGCCTCATTAACTGCACAGAGCTGTGGAAACCATGGGTAAGACGATGCCTTTCCAGAAAGTAAGGCTTGCATTCTTTAAACACTGCACCGGACCAAAAACATTGTGATTCATCTGGTGTTGCCACTGGTGACAGACACTGGCTTAAGATGCCAAGAGCTTGAATTGATGTATGTCTTACCTTTTTTTCTGATCCCCCTTTCTTGTCATTATTCAGTATGCTCTCTGTCATTTATCTGCATGTTTATTTGTTTAATTTCCCCATTAATATTTATTAAGTGCCTACAGGTTGCATTGTAAACACACACACACACACACACACACACACACACACACACAAACATGCTCACACACAAACATGCTCACACACAAACATGCTCACACACAAACATGCTCACACACTCCTTTTAAGGACTCATTTGCAACTCATCTAATTATTTTTTTTTATTTTGAGGATGGGTCCAAGTTGTAGATCAGGCTAGTGCTGAGGTCACTGTGTACTCCAGGCTGGCCTTGAATTTTTGTGATCCTCCCAAGCACTCCCCAGCCTCTGAGTACTGGAATTACAAGTATGAGCCACCACACCCAGCTCATTCATCTAATTATCACTAAAACGTCCTGAGATCTGGAGGATAGTCACTAATATTCTCATCTTATTAGGGGGATTTGAGGGGACAGAAAAGTGTCTCCTGAAGCAGAGTTGGACCTTCACTGATATCAACTGACGTGTAACCCTAGTTTCAGCGTTTGTCCTAATACCCTGCTTTCTATGGTAACACTACCATTCAGACAATAAGCAGACATCATGCCATTAGGGCTGTGAGCCAGTATATTCCATACATGTTGACAGCAGAAGGAGTGTCTTGAAGAGAGTTAGAAAAATTCCTTCAGCTTGATTATGAAAGATATTTCAGCATGAAACACCCACACAGAGAACACAGGCAAACCTAACCCGGTGATGAGGAATCTCTTTGAAAATAACAAAGCAACTGCAGCAATCGGAAGAGGTCACACACCTACAGCTCTCTGATTTGACCTGATGGCATACATAGGCAGGATACAGGACAGCATGTCTCTAGGTAGGAGCAGCCAGGAGAAGGGGATGGGAATGGGACAAACACTGTAGGAACCCAAACAAACGGGCATCGATTTAAGGGTTTAGAGACGATAGAGGCTGTCTTAGTTAGGGTTACTATTGCTGTGATAAAACACCGTGACTATAGGCAACTTGGAGAGGGAAGGGCTTATGTGGCTTCTTTATCCTGAATCACAGTCCACTGAGGGAAGTCAAGGCAGGAACTCAAACTGGGTGGAGACCTGGAGGCAGGAGCTGATACAGAGTTCATGGAGGAGTGCCACTTCCTGGCTTGCTCTCCCTGTCTTGCTCACCTAGCTTTCTTGTAGAACCTAGGACCACCAACCCAGGGGTGTTCCCACCTACAATGGGCTAGGCTCTACCCTACCAACCATTAATTAAGAAAATACCCTAAAGGCTTGCCTGCCTACAGCCTGATCTTATAGAGTCATTTTTCAATTGAGGTTCCCTCCTCTCAGATGACTTTAGCCCGTCAAGTTGACGTATAACTATCCAGGACAGAGGGATCATGGGAGATAGGATAGTGGTGACTTGGTTTCTTTGTAGTACCAGAGAGTAAAATAATCCAGTAGCAGATAAAACTACAGGAAAGGAAAAACATGCTTTCTGACAATCACAGCTGTCTAATAATGAGGTGGATTACACTGCAAGGTCACTAGCTCTTTGTCATCAGAGATACTTAAAAAAGATGGCCACCTGTCAGAAGTATGATCCGGGAGCCACCCATATGGGCAGTGTAGATAGCTATCAAGTTGTTAGGCTAACATGTGCTGCACAGAGCATGAGGCTGTAGAATCCAGAGAAGCTTTTTCAGTAAACTGCTGGATCAGAGCAGCAGACTCCGTAGTGGAAGGGAGAAAAGAAATGTTATCCCTTGTGTATTTATCTGTATTTATCTAAACGGAAAGAAAGAAAGAAAGAAAGAAAGAAAGAAAGAAAGAAAGAAAGAAAGAAAGGAAGGAAGGAAGGAAGGAAGGAAGGAAGGAAGGAAGGAAGGAAGGAAGGAAAGAAAGAAAGAAAGGAGAGAAAAAAGGAAAGAGGGAAAAAGAAAGAAAAGAAAGAAGAAAGGAAGGAAGAAAGGAAAGCAAGATTACTAGTTTTTAAGTGTCTAGTGAATCATATAGCCTAGGATACACTAGCAAGGGCTTGAGTCCTCTGACCCCAAAGACTGTAACAGTTTCTTCATTTGTTCATTTATAGCACTATGTTTCCATGTATTGTAGTAAATTTGGGCTTCATTAACAAAAAAAATCTATGGACTAATCATCTTAAATAGCAGAATTACAAATAGAATCTTTATGATGATTTTTCCCCCACACTTTTCTTTAAAGTTTATCCAACACAGCACAGTCTCCAACTTCACTGAGGTGGCTGACCATGTCCACGACCAAAGCTGACTCTACACTGGAATTCAGTTGATGAGCCAGCCCCGGCCTCAGCTTTCTGGTCAGCCCCAGGGAGCACACAGCACTCCTTCTGTAGGGGTCTCTGCCTCCCCTCTTGTTAATTTTGCAAGTCACTCACCCTCTGGACCTTCGGGCTGAGGTCTGCCAGTTTCAGGATGGCCACAGTGTATCGTGGCAGGCATGGTCTCTAGAGGTCGGTGGAGGTCATCTCGGAGATACTGCATGCCCTCGTTCATTAGGTACCAATAGAAATGTCTCCAGGCAAACTATTCCCTCACATAGTCTTGAGGCCTTCATTATGTGAAGTCTGGGCACATTCTTGTCTGCCAGCTCAGGATGTTTGGACATATGGACACTTTTCTCAGCAACCATCACTCCTTCCTTAAAAAGGAGTTTGTAGATGGCAATCTGGGTCTTCTTAGGCATCAACATCGTCGAGGCTGCAGGGTCCAAGGGAGGCTAGAAAGGGACCTTCATGACGATTTTAATGCGGGGATAACGGTTTCATCTTTCATTGTGTCACAGCGAGGTTTGTGGATCATACTCGGGTAAATTAAAGTAGTCAAAGTTGCACTTTTAATTTTTTTGACAAAAGACATGCATAATTGTGCTATTTTCCTGTGATGACAAATGGCTATTGGTAGTAGGCATCTTAGAAAAATTTAAAAACAAAGAAAGTCTCACTCATTTTTATATATGAGCCAGGCAGAGGCTTCTTTGAGTTCAGTCATTGCCCATCACACAGCTTACAAGAGCAGAAGCAAACAACTACCTCCATGGATAGCCAAGGAAATCCCAGAAGAGGGAAGAGGCACCCCATAACCCATAAATGGGTTAGGACAAGAAGGGTGGGCTTTAAAGGAAGACTTTTAATCAGTCAATTAAACTGTCATCGCTTTCTAAAGAGGAGAAATCATTAATAAAAGAAAACAAATTTTGTGCTACAGAGAAAGTATTTTGATCATAATGGCCAAGAAATGTTTCCATCATTAATGTTATTTTTGTTGCCAAGGCTGCCTAGGTACAATCCTTTAAAATCAAGATGTTGTAACTTATAAAATGTAGTAATCAATTTTCAAAACTGGTTTTAAAGTCATTTCAGTGTATTTCAAAGAACTCACTTATTAAATAAATAAAAATACAGTGAGTTCTAATTTATTGGGGGAAAAAGTAGTAGGAAAGGGAAAAAAATGAAACTTACTAGTGAATTTTGACAAAAACTTTTCCAAAACTGGTGGGTGGAATTTAGTAGTTTCATGATGTATGAAGGCAGTCAACCCTGCTTTTTTCCTAATATTTGGATGGACATATTTTTGTAAAGCATCTTTCTTAGCAATGACAGCCAGGGAAGCTGCACTGGACTTTCAAATCCTTGTATCCCCGAAATACCAAGACAAGATTTAAGAAAAAAAAAAAGTGAAACAGCCTATTGCATTCTTCTTAGTTTAGAAATGTTATCGATGGCAGCATCCTTTTTAGTGAGAGCAAATCTTTGTTCCTAAGAGCACAATCAAGCAAAAATCATCTTAAAACATTTTACCTCTATGTCATCCATACAGTTTTTCTCTTTTGAATGCATTATAAGAATCATGATGTATTAGTTCAGTAGTGTATGTGTATAGCTTGCAAGAGATCATATAAAATCAACAGAGTACTTTTTCAAACACTTTACTAAGATAGGGGTTTGGTCAGATACATTTGGAGATTATAAGATGTTGATTTTTCAGGGTCCCCTCCATAGTTTTCAGTCTTTGATTTACAGATAAATAATCTAACCAGTAGGCGGGAAATATACAGATGTTAGGAAGACACTCTATCAAAGGCAAGGAGCATCCCATTATCCAGCTTGTTTCCCAAGATCATACTAAGCATGCATGCATGTGCACACGCACACACACACACACACACACACACACACACACACACCTCTCAAAACAACATTGCTAAAGATCACATTTTTAAGTAAGCTACTTTAAGACTTGGAGCTATCTGTGTTGCAGACATCTAATGCACTGCTGATGTTCAATAAATAACAAGTTGTGATATTAACAATTAAGAATTGATGGTACTGCTCCTGTGAAATGTTTTTCAGAAGAAGTATCCCTCCTTCACTCATGAAGACAAATGAGAGAAAGAGAGAGCAGTAGCTTTTAAGTTGGAGCTACCTTGTGTGTGTGATGTTTTCCCTCTTCTTCGCTGGTGAATTTGATGAATCACCGAGCAAGACAAGACCTTGATCCAGCCGAGGCAGCTCCCTCCGCTGCTTCTTTGTCTCCCTATCTTCAGGTGGGAATGTCTAGGTTGTTGAATTATATGATTTTAAAGTTCTTGACAAACATTAATTAACTGAGGGTTCTTCTTTGTTTGAAGAGAGTTCTAATTGTGAACATGTCTTCTATTATCTGCTCTTCTTTCTTGACTATATTATTATCTGAAACATGTAATATCTGATTTGCTTGTAGGTAAGTTAGTAGGCTTTTTGAAATAGGTGGAAACCATGAAAAAAGGTATCTATTGTATACCTTAATATGAAACACCATAATTATAAGAGGTTTATGTTCATGTATATTACACTACACCCACACACATTTATGTCCTCCCTTCTAGTTGCAACCATGCTCTTTTTTTTTTTTTTGGTTTTTCGAGTCTTTTTTAAAAGTCATAGATTTTGACAATTTTGATCAGCCATACTGAACCAGATTCTATTCCTGCTGAGCTAGGGGGATTGTTGAGATTGGCTTTTTTTTTTATAATTTATTTTTATTTTATTTGCATTGGTGCTTTTGCCTTCATGTATGTCTATGTGAAGGTGTCAGATCTTGGAGTTACAGACAGTTGTCAGCTGCCATGTGGGTGCTGGGAATTGAACCTGTGTCCTCTGGAAGAGCAGTCAGTGCTCTTAATCGCTGAGCCATCTCTCTAGCCCCCAAGATTGGCTTTTTAATAGCAGGAAACCAGAAAACCTCTCCAGAAAAGTGAATTAATTCTCCTGCAAAAACAAGTGTAATTAATCACGAGAGAAAACTGGCCATGCATGTCAACAGAGGCCAGGGAATTGACTGAGTGTTTTTTGATTCATTATCCACCATGGACCACCCTCCCCCACCAAAAAAGAAGGTAGGTAGCCTTGGGGACAGCAGCCATACCTGACACTGGTATGTGGGCCTGGAGACTAGATGGATTACAAACTGTTAGGGATGCTGTGCTCATGTTTTGGCATAGGCCATGCACACTTTAATTAGGAGCCTTCTTTGAACAATGTCTTCAGTAATTAGCCAGGGCAGGTATATGCCTGTGCATGGGCGGATTGCAGATTTTTCAGTTGCTTAGAGAGATTTTCTATAGTAACAAAGGGACAAATTGATCCACAACTACAGGGCTTATGCTCATTATGCATTTCAAAGCAGTCTTCTAAACAAACCATTCACCCAGATCCTTCTTCCATACATGTCAGTAACCTGTAAATACTGCTGGTTGTCACCCAGCCTCTTGCCTTTGCATGACTCAACAGCTTTTAGAGGCAGTGTTATATGGTGACGATAATAGACTTGCATGCCAAACAGAAATTGTGGTGGTTTGAATGAGAAACATCCCTCCAGGTTCAGGTATTTCAACACTTCCTTCCCAGTCGGTGGTGCAGTTTGGAGAGGTTGAAGGACTGGTAGGAGGTAGAGCCTGGCTGGAGGAAGCATGTCACTGGGGATGGGCTTTGAGAGTTTAGAGCCTTGCCTCACTTCTAATGGACTCTCTCTGCTTCAGGTTTGTGGTTGAAGGTGTCATCTCTCAACTTTCTGCTTCAAATACCTGGTGCCACGCCTCCCCTCCCCTGCCATAAGAGAATCTCCACCTGAAGCCCAAATAAACTCTCTTCCTGAATTTGCCTTTGCTCAAGGTACTCTGTCACAGCAACAGAAAAGTGATTAATACAGACTTCAACTGAAATCCTTCCCTCGTCAGTTTTTGCTCATAGGAGATGTTAAGATCCTTACCATTAACGAGGAAATCGTAGTTCTAGCTGCAGGTGAATTGTGGCAAGCTGTTATTCATATATTAAATCCCTGACATTGAGCTGGGGAGATGACTTGCTCTGCAAGCCTGATGACCCGAATTTGATTTCCCAGAACCAACATAAAAGTGAATTACAGTAGCGTTCATCTATAATCTCAGTACTCCTACGCTGAGATAGGAGGTGGAGACAGAGATCGCGAGAAGCTCATGGGCTAGCTAGCCTGGAGTATGCAGCAGTATAGCAAAGCCAACAGGAGTGATCCTGTCTCAAAGTAGAAGGAGAGAACGGATGTCAGAAAAGTTTTCCTCTTATCTTCATAGGTGTGCAGTGGCATGCATGCACCACATTTACCTCCCACCACACTAAATAAATAATGCCTTAGTGCCACAGAATGTGACTGTATTTGGAGAGATGACCTTTAAACAGGTATTTTTAAATATATATAAACCGGGCAGTGGTGGTGCACACCTTGGATCCCAGCATCGGGAGACAGAGCCAGGCCGATCTCGGTGAGTCTGAGGCCAGCCTGGTCTACAGAGCAAGTTCCAGTACAGCCAGGGCTACATAGAGAAACCCTGTCTCAAAACAACAGCAACAAAAAATAGATATAGATGTGTGTGTGTGTGTGTGTGTGTGTGTGTGTGTGTGTGTACATATACACAAGAGGTAAGTTCAAGTGAGGCCACTAGGGAACCTTTATTTCAATCTGATTGGTATTATACAAGAGCAACTGTGGACACACAAAAGGGACATCGGAGGTGCATGTATCCGTAGGTTCCACCGTATGAAAAGGCAGAAAGAGGAGAGAACATCTCCAGCACCAACTGTCAATCTCTAAGCTAGAAAGAGTTGGTGACTCACAGCCTGTGAGGCCAGCCCTTTACCTGGGAAGGCTGAATGTGCTGCCCATTGCTCAGAGGCCTTGTCCTGGTCACAGTAAAGGGAGGAATGGGTGTGGTGATTGCATGGCGCATGAAGCCTGAGGTGAGGCACGGGCCACTTGAAAGATGTTCGGGATGGCTGCGCCTGGCAGTGCAGGCTTATACTTTCAGCTGCCTGGGGACTGAAGTAGGATGATCACAAATTCCTGGTCGGCCTGAGCTGTGGAATGAGTTCAAGGACAACCTATGTAACTTAAGGATATGTTTACTCAAAATAAAAAAAAAATAGATAAAGTCTGGGAATATAGTTCAGTGGTTGAAGACTTGCCTAGCTATGTCCAAGGTCCTAAATTCAATTCCTAGTGCACTGTGTGTGTGTGTGTGTGTGTGTGTGTGTGTGTGCGCGCGCGCGTGCGTGCGTGCGTGCGTGTGTGTGTGTGTGTGTGTGTGTGTGTGTGTGTGTGTGTGTGATGTATCCTTTTATGCCCAGCCAGGATGTAAGAATTTCCTTTTTTTTTTTTTCTTGGGAGAAGGGGTGCCAGATAGATATCAACTAAGGGCCTCATCCATGCTATCTGAAGGCTACCTCTGAGTTACATCTGCAGTCTTTTATTCATTTTTACTTTTTATTTTGAGATAAAATATCCCTAAGTTACATGGGTTGGTCTTGAACTTTCTCTGCAGCTCAGGCAGGAGTTCTTCCAGAAAGGTCTCAGGAATGTTCTCTCCTTTCTATGAATTAAAAAGCTTGTTGGACACAACCATTTGTATATTCATTAGTTTAACCATGATTTATTACATGCCCTCTGAGGACAAATCCCTAAAGTGTTTTCTGAAGAGTGTAATAATAATTAATGTTTTATTATGTCAAAGGCAGTTGTCCAGTCCTTTTATGTATTAGTGTTGATTTTATTTCATGGAAGTCGTCCGACGTCTGCCAAGCTGCACTGGCAGCTGTGTAGTTTACAGGCATTTTTGCAATGATTTCTGGGGAGGTATTCACATGTCCATTTCACAGATGAGAAAACCAAGGTTCAGAGTCACAAAGCTGATGGGAGTGAAGCTTGAGTTGTTCTGATCTTAAAATGCTTCCTTTACTTTCACAGGACATGGCTGAAAGAGAGAGAGAGAGAGAGGGTGTGCCGTGGTGGAGAGATGAGAAGTCGCTCTGAAGAGCAAGATTCTTCACAAACAGCGCTTGCTTTAACTTCAGGCCTGGAGCATTCAGATCGGCATGCCACCGTTCACAACTCACTTTCCCCAGACACTGGAGAGAGTCCTGGTTACAGCTGTGCCCCATTGACCTTTGGGTGAATGGGTTTACCAAAGGAGTTGCTGGTGAATTCAGTTCAGGTCTGGCAGGGAGGGTGGGATCAGCTAAGGCTGCAGGATGAGTGAGAGCTGGGAGCTGGAGGTCACTCTTGAGGTGGCCTGGCTCCTTTGTGTCTTTGGGAGCTTGGCTTTCCGGAAGCTCAAGGCTGCTCTCTTTTCAAATCTATTTCACCTCCAGCTAGCTGAATGGTGGCTTGGATGGAGATGTTAGTGAACTCAAGCAGACGCAGGTTTAGACGCAGGTTTCTCAGTGGATTAGAAAGAAACCTTCCATTTCCCTGAATTTACATTTAATGTTATTTTGTATCCACCCACATGGGGATCATGGAATTCTATGAGCTCAGTTTAATGGAAGCGGATTGTTTCTGTTTAACTACAAGCTGATGTTGCTAATAGCGTGTATTCATCTACCAATGGCCATTTACAAAGTACTTGGACAGGTGTCATCTTGTTGCTTACTGCAGCACATTCTGGGGGAGATAATTGTCTTCCTTTTCCTGCTAGGGGACCTGAGGCTCACAGGGCTTATGACTTGCCCAGAACCGTGGATTCACGCAGTGGTAGAGGCATGGGAAGTACATTTCCGCTTAGGGTTGAAAAGACTGAGGTCCTCCAGCCACATCACATCTAGCTGCCTCCCCCGTAATGTATCCTATAGAAACTTGAAAATGCCAGGCTCCCAACTCGCAGCTCATTTTCACTGAAAGGCTGATGTGCCTTTCTCCTCTTCCCAGGTAGAGACTGTGAGTCAGAAGCCCTGGTTGGGAAGGCTCCCTCTAATTCTCTTCTCACTGGGATAGCATGCAAGGACTGTGGCTGGCTGTGGGCCAGCTCTGCTGTTGAATGGGCTCAGTGGACAATAGCAGTACTCTGGGCAGACCTGTCGGATTCCTTTTACCCTTATGTTTCAATGGGTTCCGTGTGATTTGCTTTGCAAGTGCCGGTGGATATTTCCTATGGGTACAGTGCTGACTGACAGGTGTGAAGATACTTCTGCTTAGAAAGCTCTGAGGTATCGTTTGCC
>CABHPH010148233.1:0-29322 GCA_902168325.1 Peromyscus nudipes | reverse complement strand
CCTCCCAACACCAGGCTCCCCCACAAGATCTGGGCGTCACTTCCGTGGTTCTTTTCCGCAGATCTCATACTTGACCCTCTGACCTTCCTCACTCCCTTATTAGTGACCCTGGGAGGACTTCCTCACTAAGTCAATCCACGGGAGCCATCATCCCAAATTTAATCTTAGGGAAGCTGACTTCAGAGAAAGGGTATTTAAGGAAGGGCGTCAGGGATAGCTCCACAAGTCGACGGGTCATCCTGCTCTAATATTCATGTCCTCAGCTGAGTGGTTGCAATGTTTATTAGTCAACCGAGCTTCAATTATTCAAATCTTTGAACTTTGCCCATATCTAAAAGATAGATAATTCTAGCACCTGGAAGGTGAAGACTAGAGGAACATCAGTTCTGGGACAGCCTGGGCTAAATAGCAAGTAAGAGGGAGGGAGGGAGGAAGAGAGAGAGAGAAGTACTTCTTCTTCTTTGGACAATGTTAAGGATTTAATCAGATAAGGTGGTAAAGCATTTAATCTAACAGCCACAGTCATTATTTAGATACTATTGCCTATATTGCTTGCAATATTTTGCATGGAAATTTCTCTCATAGCATTCTGGAAAACATTGTCAGTAGAATGAGTTAAAGTCACAGAAAAATTCCACAGCAGTGCAACCTTGTATCTCTGTAAATTCATGGACTTAGAGACAAAAGCCGTTTTTAGTCATGTAATCCAAATATCTCGGGATTTAGCAGCTGCTGATTGCAAATGCAGTCACATCATATTAAACCCGAATGTCAACAGCAGCCAGCAAACCCCCAGTTGACTGGCTTCTTGTTGACTCAAGGAAACACAAACTTTTACAGAGCCCCCATCTAAAGGGTGCTCACACCATCCACAATGATTCCTCACCACTATTTGCTGAGCCCAGATTTGTAGCCATATGCCTCTTTGCTTCCACACAGTTGCTGATCCTAGCCTGCTAGACTGTTCCTACCATCACTTCTGTTTGGGCTACTGCTGCTGAAGATGGATGTTCCCACACCTAATGTTTTTATAAAAAAATGGAACAGCACCACTGGTCAAGACTTAAGATCCCCTTGGTTGCTTTTGTGAGGATGGAGGATATTTCTTTTTTATTCTTTCACGTCCATCTGTGATAGCTCCCCTAGGTTGCTTGAGCTGTCAGTACTTGCTGACAAGAGTTCTTAACCTTCAGGTACCAGAGCAAGGACTCCAATGAGGCCAGGTTCAATAATTCAACAGACTGTGTGGTGCTAAAACTCTTTGCCCATTGCCTTTGTTCTGGATGCATAAGTCTTCATAAAACTAGAAAGCCACTAGCCTTCTGCTGAATCAGGACTAACTCCATAGTGTTTCACTGTCAGGGAGACTGATGGCCACCATATCTCATGGCTACCAAAGGAAGAGTCTCTCTCTCTCTCTCTCTCTCTCTCTCTCTCTCTCTCTCGATACAGGAAAGTTGAAAAGGGCCCATGCTGACTTTATTCAGAACCACAATTTTAATGCCATTTCAATCGGTGTACCCTCTGCTGTCAGACTCCTTGAGGGTCAGGAGCTCCGACACCTGCCACCACTCTATAGCTATAATCATCCCTCCCCTCCAGATCAAACCCTGTTGCTGCATCTTATGGCCAAGATAAAGCAATTGCTATTTAAACCACGAGTGACTGCAGCAGCTACAGCCTGGAAGGAAGTAGTGTTATTTCTCTCTGGAGTAAATAGCCTTTTATTTAGCAAAGATGATGCCCCCAGGGCATGATTTGGAAGGAGCACTGAAGCACAGCAATAGCCAAACCAATCAGCATAAAAAGCAAACGAGGATTTTCTGGATGAGAAGGCAAAGGGAGCCGAAGCAAGAAACAGGAAAAACTGGGGAAAAGCCACATAGTGTAAGGCTATCAGTCTGTGGGAACAGAACAGGTTAGACATCACCAGTTACCTGCCTAGGACGTTCAAAGGCAAAGGATGCTTATGTGCCCTGTTCAGAGGCTAACTCCAGGCTGAAAGGTAATGGGTTGCAGGGGGAGTGTTTCAGGGAGCGTGAGGGAGAGTCTCTTCTAAATACGAGGAACAGAGCACATTGAGGAGCCGCGGGATGGGTTGCTGATTTTTGGGGATTTGCAGAGATATTTGGGAGGAGACTGTCAGCTAATTTTATGGAATTCTCTCAGGATGAGATGAGCTCAGCGGACACCTGGGTGTCAGTTTCCTTCTGTGTGTGCTGCGGCTTGCCCACCTCTGCTGTGTGAGTGTTTACAAATGAGGCTAAGTCTGAATCCTATCACTTTCAGTTCTGTTTGTTATTGTGGTCATCCCCCAGCAATGATGTTCCTCGGATCGATGGAAATCTTTGCAGACCATGGATAAGAGGGAGGAACAGTGTGTGCAGGTGACATGGTGGACCCACCAATCCTGGATACATTTCAGATAAATAAAATTTTAGATAGGTACCCAGCCATGGAAAGTTCAACTGATATCCCAGCATTTGGGAGGCAGAAGCAGAAGAGGGAGAAAGTCGGGGAGGAAAAGTGAAAGAAAGGGAGATGGAGGTAGAAAGATATGGGGACTATGATTCCAGCTTGGTGTGGTGGCATACGTCTGTAATAACAGCATTCATAAAGCTGAGACAGGAAGACATTGGATTCTAGGCCATCCTGGAGCACCGTAATGTGACCCTGGTACAAACTAGCAAACAAACAAACAGAAATGTAAGTTGTCAAGGAATCTTCCTTCAGCAAGTACAGCTAATACGTTACCAACACCCTACAGGAGATTTCAAACCTAATCTCCCCCTCAGTTAAGATCCAATGCAGTCAGGGCAGCGCAAAAACACAACATTTTAAAGTTGTTAAATGCTGTCTTTCTTCAGCAAGTCCAGTTCATAGAATGTCAACACTTCAAAGTCAAAACCAGATACTCTCTCCCTCATTAAGTCTCTCACATCCAGCAGTGGGGAAGTGACCCAGACAGTAGGTGGAGTCAGGTTTCTTCCTCAGGCTTGGAATGGAGTAGGAAAAGGAGGAGTTAAGGGGGGCAGGAATTTCTTAACTGACACTGTCTTAGATGGGTTTGTGGTCTGTGGGTCTGACAGGTGTTTGGTGCAGGTCTCCCTATTAGGGCTACAGAGCCTAGATGGCTGGCAATGTCCTTAGCTACTTTCCACTAAGGCCTATTTGTCCCTCTGGGAAATCTGATTGGAAAGGAGGAAAATGAGCCATAATAGTTCTTTGTTATATAACCCATTTCTGCCTATGGGAAATGCTAATTATTTTCCTCTTGACAAACTCTGAGAGTATAGGTCGTCCAATAAGAGCTAGTCCTCGATTTATTCATCAGCTCAACTTATATTTTACAATGAGAGTTAGACACAAGCCTACATGCTCCCTGAACTTCTACAGGGAAGTATGAAACCATTTGGGCTGTGATATATACTGACTTTATGCTTTAGATGAAGTTCCCCCAGAAGAACTGTCACTGCCCCTTAGAATGTGACTTTCACCAGGGCAGCCCCACCCCTCAGACATGAAGGTGTAAGTCTGCATTCCTATAGTACAACGGTGATGTAGTTTCTCTTTCTTGGGGAGATTTCTTTCTAATGGCAGTGAGTGGGTACCAGGCTAAGTGGGGAGAAGGCTATTTGCTCTGTAAACTGTCCAGTGGGCTGCTGATGTATGGTGGTGTTGGCCAGGTAGTGGCTGAGATCCCTGGAGGCATGGAGATTAATGCCAACAAACCAGTGTCTCAATTGGGTTTTCAGTTTCAGTGAGCACATGCACCCATTGGACGTATTGACACAGCCTAAAGCTAAGGGCAGATTGAGGATGATTTGTTTAGTTTGATTGATTGAACCGCAAAACCGGGCCATTCAGCCTGTAAAATATCTAGGCTGTAATGATCTGATATTGGCAGTCTACATTCATCAAATTAAGTAGATAATCAGCAAAATACCTTTTGACTTTGTGATGTAAAGCAATAGCTGTGGCTCATTCAAAGTCATGGCTTTGGTGGTCATATCTGGGCAGATTGTTTCAACATTTGTTTCTACCTCTAGCTTTGAAATTTTTTTCTAAACGGGCAACATTATTTTCCAAAAGTCATCAGCCATCTTTAATAGTCTCTCCCACTCACATTTTCCCTCCTGAATATCTCATCCTGTAATTCTCATTTCCCATCCCAAGCAGTCAGCCTTAAGCTCTCCAGGTCAACTTTAACTACTCCCTCCTCTGCCCCTTCCTTCCACAGACCACCAGATAGCAAGTCCTATCAATTTTGATTTCAAAATGTCTTTGAAATCTTCCTCCTCCCCTCCAATTCTCCTCTCATGCTACCCGGTAACTTCATCAAGGCCCAACCTACGATTATTACAAATACTGTATAGTCAACCTTGGCATTCTGGCTTTGCCTCATTCCAAACCTTCCTTTTCCTCTGCCTATCATCCCCTGGAGGATTCTCACTGTTGTGGATTTTCTCCTGGTAGTCTCCATATTGCAGGGCTTGGTTCTAACCTGTCTTTCCATTTGATCTCTGCTCACACCCCTTTGTGTATCCTACTGAGCCATCTAATCTTTGGTTATCTGCATTGACTCATTTCCTTCCTATACACATGCTGCTCCTGCTCTGGCAACTGCATGCTCATCACTTTAGCTTCCAACCTCTCTCCAAGTCTGTCCTGTTCCTCATGAGCCAGTTAGCAACCACGTCCTCACAGTCTTCCTTTCAGACTCTTGCCAGCAAGAGTCTTTCCCTATCTGTGCTCCGCTGTCTCTTAACAGGCACTGATCTACTCTCTAGACTGTAAGTTCTTTCAGGATGGGATTTGTGCAGTCCTCTCTATATTCTACAAGTTCCTTATAGTTTGTATATAATAGCTGTGTTTTATTTTTCTGTTTCTCTTTTAAATTAATGTTTAAAGTTAGCATAAAACGTAATGAGTTTCATTGTGGCATTTTCATACATATATGTCATTATACTTTGTTGTTATTTATCCCACTTCCCTGAAGTAGCTGTTGTTAAAATAATTGTTGAATAAATAAATGCTTGTCAAGAATGCAAACTTTCAGCTGGGCAGTGGTGGCGCACGCCTTTAATCCCAGCACTCGGGAGGCAGAACCAGGGGGATCTCTGTGAGTTCGAGGCCAGCCTGGTCTAGAGAGCAAGATCCAGGACAGGCACCAAAACTACACAGAGAAACCTTGTCTCAAGCAACAACAACAAAACAAAACAAAACAAAACAAAACAAAAACAAAACAAAACAAAACAAAAAACCCCAAAACCAACCAAACAAAAAAATGCAGTCTTTTCAACATGGTTGTTTCTTCTCCTCTTGTGTGGAACACAACTTCTTATTTGATTATATAAACTAATGTGATGAAAAAATTTCCTTCAAGAGCATGGACTATGCTCTTGTGGCTTTCTGTGCCCTTGTAATATTGGTCTTTTACCAATGTTTGTGGCAGTAATTATAAGGAGAAAGGGAAGTCCTGGGAAGCAGTTCACTGCAGAGGAAATGAACATGAAGATTCTAGCTATAAATGGAAAATAATAGGTTTTCCAGGAAGGACATTATAAAAGGCAATAGTCCTCTTGGGCAGTGTTGTTTTCAAGAGGAATCTTTTTTTTCAAAGTAACGTCTTAGATTTTTTTAAAAAGGAAAACTGAACTTGTAGGAACTGTAGGATAATCAAATCATTGTGAAATCTGGCCAGACTTTTCTTGGAATTTTGTAACTTACTGGATTTCATAAGATTAGACAAGAGAGGTAAAAATGACTACCACCCTGGGGAGCAGGACTAACGGCAACGGATTACAGGAGGGCAGTAGTTTAGCAGACCACTGTGCCTGGCCCATGTTGAACTGCTCTCACTTCCGTCTACCTGCCAAGTGCATGAAAGCACAGGCCAAACCAAAGCAGGATACTTGACTGCAAAGGAAAACGTTGGAGGTGTGTGAAAACTCAAGGACAGAAGTAGGATTTTCTTTGGGCACATTTCATAGGAATAAAATGAAATGAGCATTTAAGGGTTTGGTGTCAAGTTCAGCTAGAGTCCGAAGTCATCAAAGTGTCCTATACTGATATCTCCCCGAATGATTTGAAGTAGAGCCTTTCATGGTACAGTGTAATAGGTCATAGAGGGATGTTCACATAAAGAATGAATCTCAACACATTACTATAACATAGAGCAGCTGCTAGGTTAACTGCTGTTAGGTTAAAGGCCAGAAGTACCTTACATTGTTTTGAGACAGGGTTCCTCTATGTAGTCAAAGATTCACATAGGTTCAAATATACTTCTGCCTAAAGGCAAACACATGAACTCTATGCAGCCATCAGTTACTTCAAGAAGGGCCATCTACCATTGTCTTTTGAGATAGGGTCGTTCACTGGCCTGAAACTTAACTATTAGATGATGCTGACTGAGCAGTGAGTCCTGGGAATTTATCTGTCTGTGCCTCCCCAGAGCTGGGATTACAAGTGAGTGCCACCACAACAGGCATTTAGAAAATATTTTAAAAAACTCTCTGACAATTTCATATATGTATACAATGTACGTCGGTCATATCAACCCCCAACTATTCCCACCAATTCTCTCCTAACCTCCCTACACATGCCCCTATCTCCCTTCAATGTCTTCTTATCTACTCATCATTCTTCTGATAGTTTACTAAAACTGATTAGTGCTACCTACATGAGCAAGGACAATCTACTAGCAGCTACACCCCTGAATAAAAATGCCCCCCCCCCCCCCGCAAGCTATCAGTTGTGAATAGCTCCTCACCTAGAGGTGGAGCCTCATGAGACCTGCTAGGTTTATGCTAGAATGTTGACTGACTTGATTTTGTGCAGGTCTTGTGCAGGTCACCATAGGATCTATGAGTTCATGAGTTCAATGGCCATGCACAGCATTTCTGCCCATCCTCCAGCTCTTTCTTTCTGGTCAATCTTCTGTGACATACCCAAAGCCTTGGAATGATTCATACAATCTATGGATATAAACATAAATATTTAGAAGGCAGCTTGACAACATTCCTGTTTAGCAATACAGCAGTAGTTGGCTCTTTCCCCCCATTTCAAGTGCCGATGACCTCCCTAGCCATGCATGGGTTTTTGCCCACATTTACAGTACCAGACATCGATTCCCTCCTATCAAATCAGATAATAGTTGTGTTACTTCCATGACAATCATGCCACTTTGCATCTGTGGCTGCATTCTGCCTGGCAGGTCAGTATTGGAGTGTGCAGGGTTCACTGCTACATAGATCCTTGGTCATCTTTCTCCTTCAGTGGCCCGCGTAACATCTTGGGGACAATGAAAGCCAGCCAGCATGGAAGAAGTTTTCAGATCAGTTCCAGTTTGATTTCTCTTTGTGCTAAAACTCTAGTATGTGAGTCTTCAGCAATAGAACCTTACCATCTAATTATAGTCAACAGTCAAAAGCAACAGCAATAGCCTGTGTTGTTTTGAGAACCTCGGGGACCTCTTTGAACAAAAGCTCGTAGGAGGTATCCCACACCTGGTATTTTCACTTAATAATCCATGTCTTCTGGGAGAAGCATTATCTACCCATGCAGGGTACCTCTGTTAGAACTCCTTTTTAAAAATTAAAATTATCTTAAAAAGTAGCAAGTTTCTATAAGACTTCCTCATGTAGCCTTAGTTTGGCCTAATCCACCTCTTCCTCTTCCTTATTCCTTCTCCTCTTTCTCCTCCTTGATTAAGCCTTTAACTTCCATTATTTTCCCCCAATTTCACATCATGTGTGAAATACATGATGTGAAATTCCATTCCACATCATATCCCCTCCTCCCCTGAAGGTCTTTCTTATTCCTTCGGATGCTGGACCCTTTCTAGCTTCCTGATCTCTGCAGACACTCCAAATTGACTATATGTATAAATGTGAACATTTGAAGCTAGGATACACGTGTGAGAGAAACATGTAGTGTTTGTCTTTCTGAGCCCTCACCAGGCATTTTTACGTAGGTTCAGAGGATTCAGTTCAAGTTCTTGTGCTTATAGGGCAAACACTTTAATGGCTGAGCCATCTCTACAGCCTCATACTCTTTGTGTGTGTATGATTCAAACATAGGTGATTCCCCGGGCATAGGCCTTAAACTTCTTTTCCTCTCTACTCACTCTTATTTCTGTGATTCAAAGTTATCTGTTGACTGATGACTCCAAAACACCCAACTTCAGCCCCATCACCTCCCCAGACTACTGACTAGGACCTGCCTGCCCTCTTCTTTTGGATCCTAACAGACATCTCTATGCCTAAAGCACCACCCCCAGTCCTTCTCTGTAAACCCACCTGTCCTGTGGAATTCTCCAGGTCAGCAAGCGGTATCCAATCTTCTAATCGGCCTGGTGAGAAGCTACAGATGTCATCTCTGGCCTTCTTTCTCCATTCTCATTCCTGTCAGTCAGCTTTACCCTTCAACTGTTCCAACCAACCAAGCTTTACTCTTCCTTCCTTGGCTCCCACTCCTGGACTTGTTCCTCTAACCTCTTCATAGAGACTAAAGTTAACTTTTTGAAGGTGAGTCAGGTCATGTGTCTCCTCCACTCTAATTCTCTCAGTGGTCCCCATCTCACTCCCATTTCCGTGACTCAAAGTCTTGTGTGGACTGCTGACTCCAAGACGTAACAGTTAATGTCCTTTGCGATGGGCCCAGAAGAGCCCAGATTCTCATGCCTTATCTGTTGTCTCTCACTGTCCCTCTGTCACACTGACATCCTCACTGCCCCCTTAAATCCTAGGCACGCTCTCATGTCAGGATCCTCTAGTGCTTTTCAACCTTAGTGTATACTACTCTTGCTTGAAATGTTTGCATGACTTATTCCTGTGGCCAAGTCTTTGCTTGCTGTATCATTCATTTCTGGCAAGCCTTCCCTGGTCAATCTTGTTAAAAGTTCGATCCTGCACTGTCTTCTTTTCCTGCCTTATATTTTCCTGCAGTGTTTATTACTAGTCGACACAGAATACATTCACTTTATTTACTTATTACCATTCTGCACTACCAGAATATAAACCTGTGAATGTAGTGATCATTTTCAGTTTTGTTCACTCAGGCTCAGGGCCTAATGCAGTACCTAATATTAAAAGGGCACTCAGTTGTTATTTTTAAAAATAATTTAATGACTATTTGGAAAAAAAGAGAAGGCTGACTTTCTCTGAGGCATGATGTTTTGACCGTTAGAGTACTTTGATCATTTTATTTATTTATATTTATATATTTATTTATTTTTGAGATAGGGTTTCTCTGTGTAGTTTTGGAGCCTGTCCTGGATCTCACTCTGTAGACCACGTTGGCCTCAAACTCACAGAGATCCGCCTGGCTCTGCCTTCTGAGTGCTGGGATTAAAGATGTGTGCCACCACCGCCTGGCAATTTTGATCACTTTAGTTACATTGAATGTTCATCTTGGTTTTTGTTGTTCTCCAAGATATAAATGCAGTATCTCTTTATTCTTTACTCAATTCATTATTACTGATAGACACAATCAATAAAGATTAAAAATTATACTATTAATGAAATGACTGAAGAAGAGAGCTATTTAAAGATACCTACTATAGATATCCAACAATTGTTTGCTTTTGTGTTAAAAAAGAACTATGGGATTTCTTTTCAAAGATCTGGCCATATGACAGTATTCTAGTTTTCTTTCTGCTGCTGTGATAAAAACCATGACCAAACAACTATGGGAGGAAAGGACTTATTGGCTTACAGGTTATAGACCATCATCAAGGGAAGCCAGGGCAGGAGCTCAGGCAAGGACTTAGAGGTAGGAACTCAAACAGAAACCACGGAGCAATGCTGCTTAATTGGCTTGTTCTCCTTGCTTGCTCAGCTACTTTTTTTTTTAAAATAAAACCCAGGACTACATCCCTAGGGTTGGCACCATCTACAGTGATCTGAGTCCTTCCACATCAATTATCAGTCAAGAAAATGCACCACAAACTTGCCCACAGGCCAATATACTGGGGATATTTTCTCAATTGAGGTTCCCTCTTCCAAAATGACTTTAGCTGGTGTCATGTTGACTTAAAACTAGCTAGCACAGTGTACATGTACATGCTTGAAGTGTCCCCTGAAGATTCATGCTCGATAGTGTCTAATTCCTTCATCAAAAAGAAGCAACAGACTATTACTCCAACCTTTCTTTTTGACTTCCAATAATAGCTGTGACCCGGTGCAATGTGCTATTCTGTCAAATCATAAATGTCATTAATAAAACGTTTGTACATTATTTTGTCTAGATCTATACCACATAGAAAGCGGCATACCAAGATGGTGATTTGTTCTGATGTCCATTAATATGAATATCGTGAAACTTGAAATAGTCAGAATTTCCTAGGTGCATCCACTAACTAAATACATCATTGGATGTGTTTTGTTTGTTTGTTTGTTTGTTTGTTTTTCCAGTGTGTGACCCTCTGGAGGAGCACAGCACAGCTCTCCTTGTGAGGAAACTCACTGAGGGAGTGAAGTTGGGGGACAGCCTTGAACGGCTACAGATGTACAATAGTGCTCCTGCAAAGGCAGTATTTCTTTTCCCTGGGCTGTTTCCAGTCGATGGCTGAATGTAGCTGAGTTAACCAGGACCAGGTAGACTACCGACTTCTCTCACAGTCAGCCATGGCATGGGGTGTCCACATTGGCTTGGCTGAGAAATCCTCAGAGCTGCATTGCAGTCTGAAGCTTTTCCTTGCCAACCTCCTTCTTCCCAGATGTTTACATGTGTATTGCCTGCTCACAGACGTTGTATGTGCATTGCCATCTGAAGTTCTCTCTGCCTCTGTGCTCCTTGACACCTTATCCTTCATCGGCAAGTTCCCCAGTAAATATCTCCAGCATTTAATCCTGTCTTGGTGTTTGCTTCTCAGAAAACCCGAATTCTTGCAAGAGGTTCCAGGAGCAGCAATCCAAGAAAACATTCATGAGAAAGGATCCAGGGACGGGCTCACTTATTGCCTCATTGACAAGAAGAATTACATCCTGAAAGGAATATGGGACACGGATGCTCTGCGGCCCAATTGACAAAGAATTTACCTGGGATGACAAGTGGAGACTGTCTAGTGGAGAATAACATCTTTACCAATGTGATGATTCAGGTCTTGGTAGCTATGGGAATAATATCTATAAAAGCTGCAAGGTTGTCTGGTTGTTGCTAGATTGGTTGTGTTGATGCTTTGGGGGCCGGGGGAGAAAAACTTCAATAAACAACAACAACAACAAAAGAGTAACACTTAGCTTGTTAACAATCAGTGAAAAGCCTGTGAGAGACAGAAGCCCTCAGTACCTGATAGAGAGGTCCTCATCTTGCCCTCAGTACCTGACAGAGAGGTCCTCATCTTGCCCTCAGTACCCAATAGAGATGTTCTCATCCTGCCCTCAGTACCTGACAAAGAGGTCCTCATCCCACCCTCAGTACCCAACAGAGAGGTCCTCATCCTCTGTAGCTGGAGCTAGGACAGATGGGAAGCAGACTTAATATAATAGGATTTCAGAGTTTGGGGCACAAGTAAGTGCTTAGCAAAGTTAGGTGTGTTACACTGATTTCACCGGAAACAGCAGGGCCCCTGAGATTTGGGATAGAATCATATCTGTGGATGTTCCTGAGTATTGCGTCTCTGCTGGAATCTTCACAGTGAAGAAAATGTGGGAATGCATCTATGACCATGTGGTCCAGCAGTCATGTCACAAATTACTGCATCTAGAAGAAATTGGTTTCCCGCAGTTAGAAGCTGAAGGCTACCTGAAGTGCTGGAATGGAAATTATATTGTAAAATAAACCAGAGACTTTATAAGGCACTATGTTTCTAGGGAAGCAACCTGGAGTCAATGTCTCCACTGGCCATCTTTCTCAATGACCTATTGGGGAAGCCCTGCTTCCCATCTTTGTGACTCTGGACCTTGCAATATTGGGGTCCTTGTCCCCAAAAGTGCATTCTTGCTACAGGATACAGTAAGGATCTCAATGGACTCAAAGTTGTTATTGCTTGTGACACTTTGAGTCTCTATGTTTAGAAAGTAGAAAGTCATCATCTTGGCAGGGACAGTGGTCCTTCCCCATCAGATGGACTGTAAAGGCTGCTTTGATGCAGTGAGGGAAAGAAGGGATACCTGTCCAACCCAGTTTACTTAGGTGTCTCTTCACATGTACCGCTCCATTATGACCATAAGCACATACCCACAGCAACTCTGACTGACCAGCAGCTCAGATGTCCCTGAGCAAGCTTGGGTCATACAATCAGGAAAGCCACCAAGACCAGCCCGTGTGCTAGCTGAATGAAGAAGGCTCGGGTAAGAGTGGAGGAGAGATATCATGGGAGTAGCCGTAGCTTCAAGTTCAACTGCAGCCACACAGCTGTAGTTTTTCCGATTGTCCTGCCTTCTTCTATGGGTTTCCACCCCCACATCAACCAGGGAAAAAGACTGATGGACCGTGGAAGGGCCAGTTCAGCATAGAGAGTTGTCGCAGAGTTTCATTTTGATCTGCACTGTTTGTTGTCACAGAGTTTTATGTCTATATTATGGTTGCTATTATCTTTCAACATTTTTTCAGAGTTCTTAGATATACCTCAGCTCTTTTTACTTCCCCTGTAACTTTTATAAACATTGAAACATATGAAAATTTCAGAAGCATGTGTACAATTACCAGGATGCTTAACTGTAGCTCCTTAAATTCAAGAGGTGTTTTGTGTAACCGTACACATTGCGGAAAGTATAAATCCAAGTTTCAGAAGATTAAATAAATAATCAGAGGCTAATATCATTCTTAAAAACAGTCACTACCCATCTCTCACTGTCAGTATTGACAAGTAAATGGGTAAGGGGTACAATGCCAGTAGTTAGAGCAGTGGTTCTCAATCTGGGGTGGGGGATGTCACATCAGATATCCTGCGTATTAGATATTAACATTACAATTCAAAACAGTAGCAGAACTACAGTTATGAAATAATTTTATGGTTGAGGTCACCACAACATGAGGAACTGTATTAAAGGGTTGCAACATTAGGAAGATTGAGAACCATTGAGTTAGAGTATGCAAAACTGGAACCAGCTGGAACCTGATGGAGTTTGTTACATAGGGTTGACAATTTATATTTATATAGGTTTCTCAAAGTTGGTTTTAAAAAATGAATCATTTGAGACGCACTGAAAACTCTGAGTTAATTAAGGCAAGCATCATTTTTATCTTGCCAAATATTGAAGCTCAAATAAGCTTGATAATTTGTCTAAATCACAAACTACAAATGTTAGCTAGAGTTGGTTTATGAACCCTGGGCCATCTGATCTCAAAGTCTATTCCCTTCCCAATAATGTAAGTAACTTCCTTCTGATGGCTAATCTTGGTTGTCAATTCGACTACATCTGGTGTCAACTAAAACTCAAGCAGCTGGGCATGACTAGGAGGAATTTTCTTGACTGAATCATTTGAGGTGGGAAGACCCATCCTAGATCAGCCCACATAAAATAACATAGGAGAAGGAAGCTTTTCCTTTTTGCCTGCTTGCCCTCACTCTCACTGACAAATTTATCATCCTGTTGCTAAGGTATTCCTTTGCTGATAGTAGAACTTACTTCTTCAGGATTCCAAGGTAGACTGAAGACCAGCTGAGAGATCCAGTCTGGTAGACTGAACAACTACTGGATTCTTGGCCTTTCCTTTGAGAGAGAGGCATTGTTAGATTAGCCAGACACAGTCTGTAAGCCACTCTAGTAAATGCCCCTTTAATATATGTTCCATCAGTTCTCTTCCTTTACAGAATCCTGACTAATACACTCATCCTCAGAGTCAGGCCCAGAGTGTTTTCCAGACAAAACACATAGCCATGTCGGGACAAGAAAGGCCAATTCTTGTATTTCTAATTGTCAATGATTTTTCCATCCATTGAGAAAATTGCAGAATACTTGTGACCTTTCCCAGGGCAAGAAGCCTTCATTAGTGGCCTCATCATGTTGATGTTTCCTAATTCAAAATATCCTTAATTATCTAAAAGATAAGAAAATATATGGGACATGGAAAGAAACAAACAGCATTAATTTTCAAATCAACATTCCAATGGAAAAGAATAATTTCTCTATACCTCTGGGCTTATATTCTGTGATATGCAGCGGACCAGTGCTCAGACTCATGCTGTTTTTCTGAATCCCTCTTATTTATTTTTCATTAATCTGTCTCCCTTGTGTGCCTGGCACTCAGTAATCTGCTCATCTCTAGCATGATCTATACTATAATCCATCGTTTCTCTCTTCATGCATTTTAATGAAGCAATTTTTGCCTCCTTTACATAACGGCTGTCCTGATTTCAAACTACAACATAACCATTTATTGTCACATCATTGAAAGCAAATCTTTAAAAGGAATACCTCAGAACAGGATAGATACAGATTTTTCACTCTTTTAATTTTTTTTTTTAAGAGAAGAGGCCTTTGTGAACTCAGTAGCATTTTTATCATTTAATTTTCAGTAGATGCTCAGGCTCGGAAATAGATTGCCCTCAGACACCAACCCAAGTGGGAAAAATGCTGGCAGCCGGAGTCCTTTGTCCCCTTCAGGCCTCATCTGTTGACAGGATGCTTTGAATTGTTGTACTCCCTGAACTGCTCTTGCGGGTTGGTTGTGCAGACAAAAAATTATAGAATAGCTGTGCAGGAAGTGCCTGCTCACTGCTGCCATTTTGTGTCTGGCATTGTCTTCCCCCCGTGTTTCCTTGGTCATTGTCCCGGACTTGGGTTGTTTGCCCCTTTCTGCCTGCTAGTATTTGCACATCCAGGTCTGTGGCTGCTTCCCGACCTTTGCTCTCTGTGTGATAGCTGACCCACCACTGTGCTCTTTTCCAGGTATCCTTTACATTGTCCTTCTGGTGTTTCTTGGGAACCGTGTCACCTTGGTGTGTACCTGATTTCACATCTTGCTGTGGCCTGCACCACTGTTGGACTTTTCAATCCTTGCCAACCTTGTGGTAGATTTATCTTTTATTCATTTATTCATTCTTTCAATAATCAGTTATCAAACACCTATGTATGCAGTTGGCAGAAAGAAAAAAAATAAGACAAATGTTCTTCCCTGGCAGAAATCATTAACTAGAAGATGAAAAGACCTAGAAAGGAGACATAGGAATTTTGAAAGGCTCTTCTGCACATTTGGGGTTCCTCCACTAAGAGAAAACACACCATAGTATGGATAGACATTTAGGCGAGGGTGTTTGGAAGGGGTCACTGCAGAAGTGGCCTTAATGCTTCATTAGCTTCTCTTGTGAGGCTATGTAGTTTTCAAGAAGGGCCAAGTCATGGTGAAAATATGAAGAGAATATTATAAAGGCATGAGGGAAAGGCAAATAAATACTCTTGGTGTCAAGGATGGTTTCCTGGAGGAAGATGGCCCTGATCAACTTTCAAACCTAAGTTCTATTTAAGTAGATGAAGGAGAGGAGAAAGAAGGCGGCAACAGGCAAAGTGTTTTGAACATAGAGTCCTCCATATGGGCATCAATCACAATAGAAAGTCTTGGGGGCTGGCAGATGGTGCATTTTGCTGGAATAGAGGAGCCGTAACAGAAAGGAGAGGTGATATTGGAGATGGAAATGTGGGTCAAATCACTGGAAAGTTTTGTACCACAATACGGATCTTAGATTACATCTTGGATAAGCCACCTTGGTAGAAAATATGGGTGTGTGGATTTCACTTAGGAGATGCAGCAGTCACAGAAGCAGGAGATGGCAAGTTATAAACTAAAGATATTCCATCAGGAATCAAAAGAGGAGAGGGATTGAAGATTAAATGTAGGGTTGAGGAAGATTGGACAGTAAACTCCTGGCTTTCTACCTTGGGTATGCGTATCAAGGAAACATTACTTGTAGAATAGGCAGGGAAGGGAGTTGATCTGGGGGAAGATTGTGGGTTTAGTTTTAAGAAAACATAGCTTTCAGAAAAAGTGGCATTCAAGTCTGAACTTAGGGAAGAGTCTAGCAAGAGGTAAACACTAAGAAAACATGGGCACCTAGAGAACAGGTGGAAGTGAGGGAAAGAACCAGCTAACCCAGGGAGGTGTGAGAAAAAGTACAGAAAGCTAGAAAGAGAGCTCTGGAAGGTGTCAGAACAAACCAGAAGAGAGAGTGAGGGGGCTGCAGAGTCGAGAACCAGCAGCTAGAGTGAAATGTTTTAACATGCCAAAGGCTGAGTCCTGCAAGAAAAAGTCAGAAACATGTCCATTGGGGTTTTTAGCAGGAAGCAAGTGGAGACCAGGGTGAGAATATGTGGAAAGCTGTGATGGGCACAAGCCTGTTTCCAGAGGTTGAGCAAGCAGGTGTATGGTATGGGAGGGATGTTGTATGGAGAGTTTTAAATGATGGCAATCTGAAAGGTAGTGAGCATTAGCTATGGTGATTAGAATCTAGACCAGTGGTTCTCAACCGTCTAAATGCTGCAACCCTTTAATACAGTTCCTCATGTTCTGGTGCCTCCCCCCCCCACCACAAAACTGTTTTTCTTGGTCCTACATAACTGTACTTTTGCTACTGTTATGAATCATAATGTAAATATGTCTTTTTCATTGGTCTTGGGTGCCCCCTGTGAAAGAGTTGTTTGACCCCCAAATGGGTCAAGACCCACAGGTTGAGAACCATTGATCTAGATTTTTTTTTTTTTTAAAGATGGGAGATAATTAAGCATTTTTATAGTCTAAGAGGTTAAATGTTCAGAAGATGGGATGGGAAGTGTGTTGGAACAATGTCCCAACTTCATGATACAGTTTGGGTCTTAAATGTTCCCCACAGCTCATATATTAAAGATTATTGACTTGTGGTGCTTTGGTGAAGGTGATGGAAGCTTCAGGAAATGAGGCCTAGAACTCTCTACAACAAGCCCAGTGAGATGAGGCCAGGTGACATTGAACTGGAACATCTGAAATCATGAGCCTTTAAAAAAATTTAAATTCCATTTTATGTATTTATTTTGCCTGTCCATCTGTGCAGGCGTGTGCCCACATCATGGCAGAGGTGCATACCTGTCAGAGGACAACTTGTGGGAGTTGGTTCTCTCCTTCCACCACGTGGGTTCCAGGGACCAAAATCACGCCATCAGGCTTGGAGGCAAGTGCTCCTACCCAATGACCTATTTTGATGACTCACACTGTCCTTTTGGTTGATGTTGTCATTGCTACGAGAAACTGAGCAGTGCACGTGGGCTCCCATCATTTCCTAAGCTACAGGTTCTTCTGTTCCTTTTAGGGCATTACGGCTGTCTCCATAAGCTAACTAGTGCAGACCTGGATGTCTGGGATTTTGACCTTGATGTTTTCTGTCACCTCTGACGTCCAGTGATTGATTTATTGATGGACCCATGAAACATAAATGTTTTGTTCACCAGCAAAAAGTGGAGAGGTGTATTGACTTAAGCTTCCTGGATGGAGAATGGGGTAAGGGTCAAAGGTGGCAGTGGAATGGAATTACCCTTTCATCCTGGTGCCCAGCTCTCTCCTATGATTCTCATCCCCTTACTGACTTGGCCTGGCAGGGAGCTATTAGCTTCAAAGGGAATGGAATTATTTGCGAGTAGAAAAAGATCAGGAAGTGTCAGTTTGCCCTGGCTTCTGGAAACCCGGGATTTAGGATATTATTAAAACCGCAGTATCCATTCTAGAGGCAAAAAGATCAAGAGCTATGTCCAGAGCCTGCCTCAAAGCTACGCAGCCAGGAATCCTGTTTGTTAGCAGTTGAGGGCACTAACAGTAAATGTGAAGATGCTCTTTAGTCCAGAACATGCTCTGCTGATGGCAGCTATTACCATCCGTTCTGAAAAACCGTTTGCAGGAGTGTTTGCCCGAAGCCCTCATGGTGCACAAACGAAGCAGCAGTAGTTCAGAGGTGATTCATTTTAGAGCATGTGCTTTACTGCGGCAGGGAAAAGCAACCTGCATTATCTGCTCAGTGCCCGCTTGACAGTGTTGGTGAGATAAAAAGTCACCCACCATCTCTCACGCACTGCATCGATACGTGCTGAAGCGGGCCTGTTTCCGAGCCGCCACAAAACAAAATGCAAAGCACTTTGCCACCAAGCCCTCCTGAATGCTTCCTGAGTGACAGACTTACAATAGAAGCCCTGGGCACTGAAGCCCAATTAGTATTAGTGTTAAAAAGACTTTCACCTCTTTCAGAGAGAAAGAGAAAAGTATTGCACTGCATAATTGTAATCAGGGACCAATGAGTTGTATACAAATAAAAGAGGAAGAAAATTGGGATTCATGGTGGGTAATATTTATCATTTTTGCTTAGAGACACACCAGAATTAAAACACACACACACACACACACACACACACACACACACACACACACACACACTATATTGTCCAAATATATTTGTCGGGCATGTGATTGCCTGTAGGTTCCATGGCAGAAATACGTCTTGTTTTCATGTAGTTCATAATCTGTGATAGATCTTGCAGATAAAGGCACAATAAATATTTGAAAAATAATAGCTACAAAGACAAGAATACTAGGAATTTTTGGAAAGACTATAAAAGGTGATAGATTGTCTATCCAGAAGGATTATTGCACAAGGAATTTGGGCATGGCAGCTCACATATCACGTGAGAACAGAATAAACATGGGCAGTTCTGAAACAGCAGAGTTTGCAGTGAATTTTGGGCATTCAGAGGTGGATTTAGTTGGGAAGACAATGCAACTGTCCCTCAGGGCCCCTCATTTACACACACCCTTTCCCATAACTGCAGGCTTGTGTTAGACATATACTTACCTGTTCTGTTTTAGTAAAAAAATTTTTTTTTACTCTATACATTTTTAAGATGGTCAGTTTACATCACTGTTTCTATTCAGACCATCTTCCTGGGCCATACTTCTTCTTGTGTTGGACAGTAGAGTAACAGTAGGAGACGCCGCTGGGATTCAACTAAGGTGAATTTAGGATGCCGTTAGTTTGCATTTAGTGGGAGATAGCTTTGCGGGTCATGGTCACCTCCATATGTAGTTAAGTTGTTCCCAATCATTTAGTGTAGGAATGACTTGCACTAATAGTCCTGCTGCTTACCTTTGCAGCTATTATTTTTTTTTTCTTTTTTCGAGACAGGGTTTCTGTGTGTAGCTTTGCGCCTTTCCTAGAACTCACTTGGTAGCCCAGGCTGGCCTCGAACTCACAGAGATCTGCCTGGCTCTGCCTCCCGAGTGCTGGGATTAAAGGTGTGCGCCACCACCGTCCGGCTGCAGCCATTATTATTAGCTATTTTAAACATAATGCTCAGTAGAATTAAATACACGTACATTGTTGTGTATCATCTACACATAGAAATCTTTCCCAATTGAAACTCTGTATTCATGAAACAATAATTCCCATTTCTTCTCTTTCTCAGGCTCCAGTAACCAATATTCCACTTTCTGTTTCTATAAATCTGACTATCCCAGGAACTCATGTAAATAGAACCATGCAATATTAGTCTTTTGTGACTGGTATATTTCACTTGACATGATGTCCTTGGGCCTTATCCATGGTGCTACCTGTCAGAACTACCTTCTCCAATCAAGTTTGGATGTCTTCCATTGTCTACATGAACTGCATTTTGTTTCGGTGCTAATCTATTTAAGGACACTTGGTCTGCTTCTACATTCCAGATACTGAAAAAAAAAATGCTGAAATGAACACGAGTATACAGTATCTTTTGAAGTCTCTCCTGCTTTCAAGTTTTCAAGTACACCTGATGTGTAAAACTTTAAGAGGATGATTAGATTGTCATTGATGCCTAGTTAAAATGGAAATTCTCATCTAATAAGAATACTTTTTATGAGTTGGGCAGTGATGGTGCACACCTTTAATCCCAGCACTCCAGAGGCAGAGGCAGATGGCTCTTTGAGTTTGAAGCCAGCCTGGTCTACAGAGCAAGTTTCACAGAGAAACCCTGTCTCACAAAAAAATACAATCCCCGCCCCAAAAACAATGTTTATGATGTAGCAATGCAGTCAGAAACATAACACATACACAGCATTTTAATTTTTATCTTGGTTAGTTTTTTGTCCAGTTGACATGAGCTATAGGTATCCGGGATAAGGAGCCTCATTGAGAAAATGCCTCCATCAGATTGCTCGCAGGCATCTCCGCAGGGCATTTTCTTGATTACTGATTTATGTGGGAGAGGGCCCAGCTGAGTGGGAGCTATGTAACCACTGGGCAGGTGGTTCTGGGTGGCACAAGAAGGCAGGGTGACCAACCCATTGAGAGAAGCCAGTAAGCAGCATTTCTCCACAGCCTCTGCTTCAGTTCCTGCCTTGAGTTCCTGCCCTGATTTCCCTTCACAGTGGGTTATAAGCTGTAAGATGACATAAACCTTTTCCTCCTCAAGTTGCCTTTGGTCACGTGTTTACCACAGCAATAGAAAACAAACTAAGACAATATGTTTAATGCAAATTGCACCAAGTAGACTCTGTCTGAATGTGTATACTTGTAGCACAATTCTATTCCAGCATTACAAAGAGTGATAATTTCCATTTGGGAACTAACGTTTTATTTATTACAGCTATTCAAAGTGTCTTGACCAGTCATTATTGAAGATTGCTTATGTTTCTGTTTTCTCTAGAAAGATAGGAAGTCATTCATATGGAGAGGCCATCAGACAATCTGACGCAAGTGTGGAAGAAGGAGTGACAGAGACATCAGGAGGCTAATGAATAAAATTTATTTTATTATTTTTTCTGTTGTTTTTGGTTGTGGTCTTTGTCAACTTAAAAAAAGTGTGATTTTTTTTAACTGCTAAATCTACGTCCACCATCTTACCTAGTTTTGTTAGTTTAATGTAGACAATATCTACTATGCAGTCTTGGCTGGCTCTACTCACTGGGTAGAGCAACTTGACCTTGAAAGCATAGAGACCCACCTGCCTCTGCCTCCTGAGTGCTTCACCATGGCAGGCCTTCACTTGCCCCTTTAAAAAAATATTTAGAGTTAACATACAAAGGAACGGGTTTCTTTTTGGTGTTTTGCTAAAGATGTGGAACTGCACTTTATTCTCGTTTGTCCCTCTCCCCCACTGTCCTGCTGGGCTCTTGAGTCCCTCTTGCTGGGCCCTTCGTCTCAAATAACCCTCCTGTGCTTTCTGTTCATGTGCATTCAATGCACTCTTTGATTCCCAATCCTCCCTCACTTAACCTCTCTTCTAGTTTCATGACCTGCTGAAATACACACACACACACACACACACACACACACACACACACACACACACTTAAATTTAATCTCTGAATTTTTCTTTCTGGATCTGACTTAATTTGTTTAATGTAAAGATGTCTAGTTCCAACCTTTTTTCCTGAAACCATCACAATTTTGTTTATCTCTATGACAGAATAAAATCTGTTGTGTATCTGCACTATATTCTCTTTATCCACGTATGTGACGATGGCCATCTAGGCTGGTTCCGTTTCCTAACTATTGTGTATAGTGCAGCAACGTACACAGACGTGCAAGTTTCTCTGTGGTGTGTTGACCTAAGACTCTTTCTGGTATGTACCCAAGAATGGCATAGCTGGGCTATCCGAGAAACCTCCATACTGAATTCTGTATTGGATACACCAGTTTCCATTCGCGACCAGCAGCGTGTAAAGGATTTTCTTTTCCACAGCCCCTCTAGCATTTATTGTCTTTTGACTCTGCTATTCTGACCGGAGTGGGATGGACTCTCAAAGCAGCTTTGCCGTTTCCCTGATGGCAAAGGATTTTGAACAGTTTGAAAATAATTTGTTGGCCACTTGTGTTTCTTCTTTTGAGAATTGTCTACCCAACTTATTAGCCCATTTAGTAAATGGATGATTCATTTCTTTTTGGTGTTTGGTTTTTGCATTTCTTTGTGTGTTATAGGGCCAGCGAGTTGGTTTAGCTTGCCGCCAAGCCTGACGACCTGAGGTAGATCACCAGATCCACATCATGGAGGAAGAAAACCGAATCCCACAGGTCGTTTTCTGACCTCTGCCCTGGTGCAATGACAAGTGTGCGCATGCACATTTACTCAGTAAGCAAGTAAATGTAAATTTAAAATCTTCATGTAGTCTAAATATTAACCCCTGTCTAATGTTCAGTCAGCACAGATATTTTTTCTTTCTGTAGGCTACCTCTTTGCTCTGGTGATTATTTCTTTTGCTGTGCAGAAACTTCTTAATCCTATGTAATCCTGTTTTCTAATTCTTTGAATTATTTTCTGTACTATTGGATTCCTTTTCTAGAAAGTCCCTGCTTATGCCCATGTCTTGAAGTGTATTCCCTTAGCAGCTTCACAGTTTCAGGTCTTATATTAAGGTCTTTGATCCATTTTGAATTGATTTTTGTGCTAGGTGAGAGATACAGATCTAGTCTCATTCTTCTACATGTGCATACCTAATTTCCCTAGAACCGTTTGTTGAAGAATCAGTCGCTTATCGAATGTGTGGTTCTGACACCTTTTTTTGAAAAAGGCAGCTGAAGCTGTGTGGGTTCATTTCTGAGTTTCTCAGTCCATTCATTCATCTGTCTGCCCTTGCACCAGTGGCATACAGTGGCTTCTTAGATTTTTTTTTTGCCCCTTTTATTTACTTATGTGCATGCATTCATGTGTGCATGTGCATGCCATGTAGCCCTTAGGAGATTAGAGGCAACTTGTGAGGAGTTGGTTCTCTTCTCCACCATATGTGTCATACGTGGATAGAAATTTATCAGTTTCTTCTAGATTTTCCAAATATTCTCTAACGCTCCTCTGGGTATCACTGGATCTGTTATAATGGCCTCTTCTCATCTCTAATTGTGTGAGGTTGGAGTCCCTGTCTCTGCTGGCTAATTTGGCTAGAGGTTTTGCTTATCTTTAAATTTTTTTCTTATTTATCTTAAAAGAACCTCTTTTTGATGAGTTTAGGTAGTATCTTAGTCTCCATGTCATTAATTTCTGCCCTGACCTTCATTTCTTGCTGCCTACTGCAGTTGAGTTTGGCTTGCTTGGGTTTTATATTTGTAGGTTCTCTGATTTTTTCTCTTTTTTTTCTTTTTTGGTTTTTTCGAGACAGGGTTTCTCTGTATAGCTTTGCGCCTTTCCTGGAACTCACTTGGTAGCCCAGGCTGGCCTCGAACTCACAGAGATCCGCCTGGCTCTGCCTCCTGAGTGCTGGGATTAAAGGCGTGTGCCACTACTGCCCGGCTGATTTTTTCTTTTTAATGTAAGCATTCATAGCTATGGGTTTTCTTCTTACACCTGCCTTAAATCTTCAACCAAGGTTCTGGTGAGTTCTGTTTCCACTTTCATTTGATTCCAGGAAGTTTTAAGTTTCCTCAATGATTTCATTGACCCATTGGTCCTTCAAGAGTGTATCGTTTAGTCTCTAGGTATTTGTATAGTTTCTATATTTTTTCTTGCTGCTGATTTCTAGTTTTATTGTACTATGAATTGATAAGAGAGATTATCCATTTCTTTTGTACTTGGTAAGCTTTGATTTGGGGCCTAAGATGTGGCCTATTTAGAATAAGTTCTACAGCTGCTAAAAAATATGTATTTAGTTTCTGTTGCATGTGATATTCTGTAGATAATCTGTCAAATCATTTGATCTGATAGAGTTTAACTCTGAGGGTCTTTGTTGGTTTTTAGTTGGATGACTTATCTAAAGATAACAATGGGACACTGTAGTTATTTGATTATTGTGTTAGGATTCATATGAATTTTTATGCCCATTAGTGTTTGTCTTATGAAATTAGGACCTCTAATACTTGGTGTATAAATTACAATTACTGTATCTTCTTGATAAATTGCTCCTTTTAGTCGTATGTAGCAGCAGACTTCTTTATCTCTTCCAACTTTGATTTTACTTTATCATCAGCATGTTGGGAGTGGGGGGAACAATCTCAGGGCTGAGATCTGTACAGGGGGATGATCTGTCTTCCTACTTTCAAGACTGTCTAAGTGTTAGGCAGTGACTGATCTGTCACTGTGCTGGAATGATGCAGCTGTGAGTGTCAAGTAAACCACAGGAGCTTCAGAGTTCAAGACTGTAGCACTGAATGACAGACACCGTGGCTCCAAAGGTTGGTCCACCCAATGACCTCAAGTTCAAGGCTATCAAACTCTAGGGTTGTTTACAGTTTACAGTTGATATTCACCCAGGCTACTTAGGGCAGGGTTCCCTTTCCCTAGCCACTGCATTACCCGAGCAAAGCCCTGTTAACTGCATTCTTTTGGCTTGTCAGTGTCTAGCTTTCCTGATCTTTACAGTTGCCTCCTTGGGCTGTCTCCTGTGGGGCTGTGGACAAATGAGGTCAGGCTCCCTGATTCATTGCAGTTCCCTGTTCCCAGGCTCCCAGGGCATCTCAGTTTTAAACAGTGAGTTCCCTTTGAAGAGGGTGCCACCCATTGCCCTCTGAGTCATTAGTCTCAAAATGAGATTCTTTTCCAATGTTGTCCCATCTCCAGAAGAATCAGTTTCTCACCAAACCCTGCAATAGGTTTGAGGCTTCTGAGGATTAGGGTTTATCTTGAGGACAGCTTGCTGGTCTCACTGGAGTAACCTGGATTGCCTTTTGGCCAAGGCTTCTGCTTCCTTTCTCCTTTCTGGGTGGCACGAAGTGGGTTGAGCTTGGCTCACTTCCTTCTAGTGTATCACCTATGGTTTCTTCTGGCCTTTTCATGTATCTACCTTTGTGAACTTCCAAAACTCTCCTTATCTTTGGAATACAGTCTACATTTTCTCATTCTGATTCTTCTCCTTCACTAGGTCACATCTTTTTTGGAAGTGCCTGTGATAACTTCATTATTATTATTATTATTATTATTATTATTATTATTATTATTATTACAAGGCCTCAATATGTAGGCTTGGATCTCATTGTGTATACAAGGATGGTCCCAAACTCACAGAGATCCACCTGTCTCTATCTCTTGAACACTGGCACTAAAGGATTATACCACCACACCCATTTCCTGTAGTCATGTCTTTTTTTTAATTAAGAAAGAATTTTTATTCACTTTACATACCAATCACAGATCCCCCTCTTCCTTCCTCCTGCTCCTCCAGCCTCCCCCCCCCCAACTCCACCCTCATTCCCTCCTATAAGAAGGTAAGGCCTCCCATGGGGAGTCAGCAGAGCCTGGTACATTCAGCAGAGGCAGGTCCAAGCCCCTTCCCCTGCCTCAAGGCTGTTTGAGGTGTCCCACCATAGGCACTGGGCTCCAAAAAGCCAGCTCATGGATCAGGGATGGATCCTGATCCTACTGCCAGGGGGCCTCTTAAGTAGATCAAGCTGCACAACTGTCTTGCTTATGCAGAGGGCCTAGTCCAGTCCTATGGAGGCTCCACAGGTGTTGGTCTAAATTTCATGAGTTCCCATTAGCTTAGTTTGGTCGTCTCTGTAGGTTTCCACATTGTGATCTTGATGTCCCTTGCTCATAGAATCCCTCTTCTCTTTCTTTGACTGGACTCCTGGAGCTCGGCCTGATGTTTGGTTGTGGATCTCTATATCTGTTTCCATCAGATACTGGAGAAAGGCTCTATGATGATAGGGTATTCACCGATCTGATTACTGGGGTAAACCAGTTCAGGCACCCTCTCCACTATTGCTGGTAGTCTAAGCTGGGGTCATCCTTGTGGATTCAACTATGTTCATAGCAGCATTATTTGTAATAGCCAGAACTTGGAAACAACCTAGCTGCCCCTCAACTGAAGAATGGATTAAGACAATGTGGTACATATACACAATGGAGTACTACTCGGAGTAAAAAACAATGACATCATGAAATTTGCAGGCAAATGGATGGAACTAGAAAAATATCATCCTGAGTGAGGTAACCCAGATTCATCAGGACAAACATGGTATGTACTCACTCAAAGTGGATACTAGAAGTAAAGCAAAGGATAACCAGACAACAACCCACAACTCCAGAGAAGCTAGCTAATAAGGAGAACCCTAAGAGGGACATATGGCTCTCCCTGGGAAGGGGAAATAGATGAGATCTCCAAGAGTAAACTGGGAATGAGGGGGGGCAATGGAGGGTAGGGGATGGGGGATGAGACCATAAGGGAATGGGATGGTGGAGCTGGAACAGGGATGGAGTGGGAGAGCAAGAAAAGAGATACCATGATAGAGGGAGACATCATGGGGATAGGAAGAATCCAGGTGCTAGGGAAGTTCTCAGGAATCCTGTGGTCATGTCTTAAAGCGTGTCAAACCACTCATGTTTCGGGTCTAAAAGCCTCCATCCTCCTCTTTGAAGTTTCACGGCCAGCCTCAGCATCCCAGCTGGAGGTTTTCGCTTCTTTCCCTCCTCCCATTTGTTTCCTTTCTTGTGTTTGTGGGTTTCCTGGTACTCAGTGCGGGAGCTTTGCACAGAGGGTACAACATGAATTAGAAGACGCTGGCTGCCATGTGGAGTTCTCTTGAGGTAACAGGCAATCTGCGGGGAGGGCTTTGCTGCAGTGTTGGGAAATGCATGCCTAATAGAACACTGCTTGGTAGGTGAGTAGCAATTTGGCTCACACACACACTTTTCTGAACTTGGTTATCTTTGGTTTGTGGGCAGCTTTCCCACACTAGACACACAGTTTTCTTTATGCCTCTCCTTCCACCCCACATCATGAATACCATTTGATTTCTCTTTCTAGAGAGGAAATCTCTTTCTTCGTACATCTACTAGAGGCGTTCTTTAAGCTCTGAACATCTTTTCTTTTGTTCCTTAAAAATAGATTTTAATGACTGCTCAGAATTAGGCACTGGATACATTAACAGCCCAAAATCTAATTCCTGCTTCCAAGGGGGGCAAGAGAGGCTGATAATCTTTAATTATTCCAAGCAAAACAAGAGAATGCTTTCTGTTATATACTTTCAAAATGGGAAAGCAAAAGAACACCACAGAGTTAACTTGCTTAATGAAAGACAGCCTCATCCATTATGTCCCCACAGAAATGATGAGAAATAAATGGATTTTAGAGGTGGAAGCCAACTTAAAGGTGCTTTGGTCAACCCTAGAGAATTTACAGAGGAATAAGGAAAATCCGAGGAGAGTGAATGATGCTGCTAATGCCAGTCCTGTGTGCTCAGGACCAGGGCCATCTGGAACCTGGCTCGGGGTGGTTTTGCTCTATCCTATGCAGCCTTCATATTTTGAAGGAATTTTAAACAAAGCTCCTGAATACTGCACTAATATTATCTTTATATATTGAGATCAGACAAATTGAGCAGTCTCTCCCCTCCCTCTGTTTTTGAGCTGATATTAATGTGGCCCACTTGAAAAGGCTAGATGAGTTTTCAAGGTTCTTTTAGCCTTTTAAGAGTATACAGTTTTCTCCCCTATATATGGACACTTTTTTTGAATGTGTGTGTGTGGGGGGTTTGCTTGCATGTATATCTGTGTACCAATTGCATATTTTGTGCCTGTGGAGACCAGAAGGTATCAGATCTCCTGGAACTGGAGTTATAGACAGTTGTGGGCAGCCATGTAGGTGCTGGGGCTTGAACGCAGGTCCTCTGGAAGGGCATCCAGAGCACTTAACTGCTGAGCCATCTCTTCAGCCCCCAGGGCACCTTTTAAATAAGTAGAGTACTTCGTCATCCTCACAGAAGAAAAAGATGGGACAAACAAATAAAACACGGTCCAAACCTTCTGGAAACATAATGTACAGCTGGGGACTAGATATTGCCCCCATAATATGCAAATGCACATATATACAATAACAGTACATGGCAATAGAGTTTATCTAAGTTATGATACAGGCAGGTGAGTTCATTGCATTCTGTGTGGGTTAAAATGCTCATTGGACCAGGTTCTTCTTAAAGAGTTGCATCAGAAGAGTTTTGCAGATACTTAAGAGACATAAACCATAGCTTTTAATATCTTCTGAGGGAAGGTCATCTTCATTCATCACGTTGATATTTGAGTGACATGTGAGCAGGTGTCCTAGGTGGCAATGCATCTCCTTGATTAAATAAGCTTACAAGAAAGGAAGATAGCACAAAGGGGTGGCTTAGGAGGATGGCAATGTCCTAGTTCAGGAAAGACATAGCACAATATCCTGAAGCCAGGCACAGCCTTTTATTTAGGACTTACCCAGTTTTTGTATGCTCGTGGGTCTGGGGGAAGCAGCAAGCAATATCCCACTATTCTAATCTTCAATCTTCAAAGAAACAAAGCAAGTAACATTTAAAATATATATACCAACTTCTCCCTCGTTTCTTTTTTACCTTTTCCCATTTAGGGTTATGGATGGCTTTAGGCTTCCCACCGGAAAACTTTCCTTAGCTGGGCATTTGTCTGTGGGCCTCCGGGGAGGATGGAAATGGAAAGAGATAAAGGGAAGTTGAGATGTGAGGAGAGTTTGGTGCTTTCCGGAAAGAGGAATGCACACTGCTTCCTAAGCAGAGTCCCGGGGAGGCAGAAAGATCACAGGATGAGAATGTTTGCACAGTCTAGACTACTGGGTGTGGACAGCTTTGGAGGCTCTTATGTCCTAGCTGAACAGAGAACTGGCAGAAATGGTTATGATGCCATCATGGAAGTAGTTGATGGGTCAGGTGATAGCACCTGACCTCTTACTCACGCCTGTGAGGACTGCAAATAAGATGCCTTCCTTCCAGAAACTCAGTGTGACATTGACCTCCTGAAACTTAGAGACAACCAGAGCAAAGGGCAGATTAAAGAGAACATCTTGCTACCTGAAGGAACAGGCCTTCAAATAAAACAGAAGAACTGTTTTATTTCTGGTACCCTGAATCTATTCTGTGAGATTCATCCCTACTATGCCAACTTATTTTTCCCCCCAAATATGCCTTGAACTCTTGTCATTGTTTGAACTATTGATGTTTCACAGGCAGGATTCAAATTTTAAAATGCATTCAGCTCTCTCTAAAACAGTGTGGTTCCTTGTGGCTTCCAACCAACTTTCTGGGAACTGCACATAGTTCAGAAACTTCAGTACAAAAATTTGATATGATGCTTGGGAGTAATAAACCATTAGCAAACTCCACCAGAGCTGTCCTTCAAATGACTTTGGACTCCCTGCTGGACACATTCCAGGCCAGCTGTTGTACAGCTGAAACATTGGAACCCTTCTGGAATTTGTAAAATGTGCAACTGGAATTTAGCAGTGTGGCGTTAGCTAAACTCTTGTGCACTGAAAACGGAACTATCTCCACAAAGGTAGAAAATGAAGCAATAGAATATGTCCTAAGCCAAACATACCAGCTTTCTATTTGCTGGAGGAGGGGAGGTAAAGACGGAAGAAAGGAGTCATCAGAGGTCAAGTCCTATGCAACTACCTAGTGAGGAATCTTCTAGATTTGGCTTCAGCAGAGAAACCACTTCCTTGAAATGGCAAGGCACA
>CABHPH010148232.1:2854-35878 GCA_902168325.1 Peromyscus nudipes | reverse complement strand
CCTCAGTCCCTCCCTGTTACAGTGTAAGGCTGGCAAACCCCACCTGTACCCTAAATTCTCAGGCCCCGGGGGCCTAGGCTGCCCGTGCCCCAGAGGCTCTTTCCTATGTAATCCAGACATCTTGGTTACCTGCTCCTTTTGTACCTCTGGCCTCGGGGCTGCTGCACCTGTCTGCTCCCCCACCCCCACTCTTCACATGGACCAGCTCTGTCTGGTCCTGTCCACTCTGGGCTCTTCCAGACGTCCCTGCCTCTGACTATGCTCTCCCAGGTATCTATAATAAACTTTCTCCTCCACCATACCTAGGAGCAGTCATGTCCTTTCTTTTCTTTTTATTTCTTTTTTTTTCATTCACCAACAAGCTCTAAAAACTCATTCTTTCTAAGACTCTCCATGTTTGAAGAATCTTTTAAAATTATCAGGCAGGGGGTTGGGGATTTAGCTCAGTGGTAGAGCGCTTGCCTAGCAAGCACAAGGCCCTGCGTTCGTTCCTCAGCTCTGGAAAAAAAGAAAAAAAAAATTATCAGGCAGGTCCCAAGTTTTTGATCATCAATAAAGAAAATGAACATAATTAATTAATTCAACTTTTTCTAGTTTGTTTGTTGAGACAGGGCCTCACTATGTGAAGCAAGCTAGCCTAGAATTCATAGAGAACTGCCTGCCTCTGTCTCCCAAGTGCTAGAATTCACTGATTTAAGAGAAAAAAGCTTGTTTTTATTTTTTAAGTTACGTGTGTGTGTGTGTGTGTGTGTGTGTGTGTGTATGTGTGTGTGTGTATGTGTGTATGTGTGTGTGTGTGTACATGCACGCACGCACGCGCACGCACCTGCAGGTGCCTGTGGATGCTAGAGGTGTTGGATCTCCTGAAGCTGGAGTGACAAACTGTTGTGAGCTGTAAGATTTGGTTGCTGGTAACCGAATTTTGGTCCTCTGAAGCAGTATACACTTTTTGTTTTATTTTGTTTTTGTTTTTGAGATGGAGTTTCTCTGTGCAGCCCTGGCCCTCCTGGAACTCACTCTGTAGACCAGGATGGCCACAAACTCAGAGACCCACCTACCTCTGCCTCCCGAGTCACGGGATTAAAAGGCGTGTGCCACCACTGCTCAACTCAGTATACACTCTTAACTGCTGAACCATCTCTCTAGTCCTTACTGAGTTTTGGGGGATACTTTTTATTATAAAAGTAAAAGGAAAGAGAACAACATAAAACCAGTGGGTATTTGACCTTGTATTTGAGAAGTGAGGCATCAATACCTGGTTCAGCTCAAGTAGCTGCAGTCCTCGGGGGCTTTCCGGGGGCCTGTCGGTGTTCTGGTCCTAATCTTACTCCTATGCACTTCATTCTTGAAGACAGTCGCTCACGAACGTAGGTGCTGCCCGGAAAGGGGTGGCGTGAGTAAGGCATGATGGTGAAAGAGGAAGCCCAGGAAAGGCGAGGTTGTCTTTCTTTTAGCTGGTGTCAGAGTGCAACTCTTGGCATTCCACTTGAAAACTGACAGATGACGTATTTATATCAACTGAAAATGGAGGTGCAAATAGATCAAGGTATTTCCCACAAATCTGTTCTCAGTCAGTGTGTCAGTGCATAAGACCTTTCCCTCAGCCTGAGCTAATGGTGTTAGCCATCTTAATGCTTTTATGCACAAAGGTTTTTTTTTTTTTGATGTGCTGTGCAATGATACTTTATAAACATGAGTTTTTGGTTGGTGGCAAATGCATCTTCTATGAATTTGATAAGTCTCTATGACTCTCCATCACTAGGGTAGGATGAGATAGATTAATAATGGACAAAGAAAATCAGTTGAACGTTTGTTTTGCAACTTCACATAAATATCTTATGTAAGTGTGTCTATGTACCCACATACATGTACCTGTCTGAGCACGCATGTGCCACAGCAGCACATGTGTGGAGATCAGAGCACAGCTTTGCAGGGACCATGTCGGTTCCCAGAACAGAACTGAGGTTCCAGGCGTGGTGGTAAACTCCTTTACCTGCTGAGCCATCTCAGAGGGTACAGTTACATATTTTGTCTTTCATATTTGTCTGTTTTCCTGTGGATATAAGCCTTGGCACAGGTATGGGGTGAGAAGGTAACTAAAGAGAGTGGCTCTCTGTTTCTACCAAGTGGGTTTGGGGTTCAAACTCATGTTGTCAGCCTTGGCAGCAAGAGCCTTCACCTGCTGAGCCACCTCGCTGGCCCCCAGTTGTGTGTTTTAAGGGCACTAAAGAAGCCATTTCTTGCCAGGCGATGGTGGCATGTAGAAGTAACCAACCGTCATATTAAATAAGAAACACAGAGCCAATGTAAAGATAAAAGCCCAAGAGGTCAGAGCTAAGAGCCTTACCCGCCTGCTGCCAGCTAGCCTCTTCCGCCAAGAGACCTCTCCAAAAAGGGAGCTACTTCCTGTGCGTTTGTCTTATAAAGACTTCCTGTTCTGCCTTCTCATTGGTTGTAAACCTAACCACATGACCATCTCGTCACTGCCTGTCTGTAGGTCACTCCAGGTCTTCTTTGGTTGGTATTGAGGTTAAAGACGTGTGTCTCCAATGCTGGCTGTATCCTTGAACACACAGAGATCTACCTAATTCTGCCTACCAAGTGCTGGGATTAAAGGTGTGCATCACCACCGCGCCTGGCTTTCCCTATGGCTTGCTAATAGCTCTGACCCCTAGGCAACTTTATTTATTAACATACAAATAAAATCACATTTCAGTACAAATAGAATACCACTATAGTGGCACATGCCTTTAATCCCAGCACTCGGGAGGCAGAATCAGGCAGATCTCTATGAGTTCGAGGCCAGCCTGGTCTATAGAGCGAGAGCCAGGACAGGCTCCAAAACTACACAGAGAAACCCTGTCTCGAAAAACAAAATACAAAAAACAAAAAACAAAAAACAAAAAAAAAAAAGAAGAAGAAGAAGCCGCCATTTCTTCAGGGACGTTATCCTTGCCATCAGCACCACTGATAAAAACGGCACGTTCTGCTGTAGCTTTAGCGTCAGCGCTGTCATCCACCAAAGACAGGATAAAATGTAACATTGGTGCCTCCACTCTTCCAGCCCTTCCCATAGAGTTTCCAGTTTCTTCAGCTAGGCTGGCTATAAGACTAACTAATTTTAGAAATAATGTAGAATAATGCCTTTTCAGGGCACACTGTATCTTTCATAGTCTCCATGCTTAGTAAACTCATCATAAGTAGTTTTGATTTTCTACTTTTTCAGTTTCACCATTTTATAGTTCCAGCACAATCCCCAGTGCTCATGGGATTCAGCAGCGTGCATTTTTGCATAGGATGCCTTTTCAAACAACTCATGCAAAGCCCCTGCAAAATAAGCAGGTTGCTTCACCATAGCCCTCTTCAAAAGAGCCAGTTGTCAGCTCATCTGTCGTTGGAAAACCTTCCTTCATCTGTAAATGTGGGGGGCTGGGGGAGGCTTTGTTTTCTTCTGAGATTTCCACAGACACCATGACATGTGTACACCCACATACATACACACAGGGAAAAAAATAAACAAACATGAAAAAAGGAAAATAACACAAAAGCACTTAACTGCACGAGAAGGTTCAAAGGGAGCTTGTAGGGTCCTGGTGACCAGAGTTCCATCCTTGGGCTGCATATAAAGGTGGAAGGAGAGAATTAACTCTGTAAAGATTATCCCTGACTGCCACATGTGTGCTGTGTCATAACTATGCATTTTCTCTGCCTCAAACATGAGATAAGTGAATACATAGAAAAGAATGTTTAAATCAAGAATCAAGGCATGCTGAGATGTAAAAATAATAAGTGAAGAGACTATATACTTTTACTATAAAAATTAATCGACAGGAAAATACAAAGCAAGACTTAGACCCTTGCACATCTCAGCTTAATGCTTTAGTGGACAGTCAATAGTTAAGTGTTGTGGGCAGTGAGAGAGGCATGGCCAAGGTATGGATGCACCCTTAAATATGAAATAAGAACACTTTTCCACCTTTCACATGACATCAGAAGCTGTCCTTGGCAGTGGAAGGTCACAACAGTATGGCTGACTGCTGTGTCTCATGCGTCAAGTCACCGTGAGCACAAGCAATGTCTGGTGATGCCAATTTGACCCTCTGTGCTGGGAAATTGCACACCAGTTATCTGAACCATACATGCATGTAGATGGTGAGGGCACGGATGCATTTATTTTGGGTGACACTGTGAAACAATGTTGTCCTCTACAAAGTTCATGTTTGAGAACCACATTATGGCTTTACCAAAAAAATCCCCTCCACACACAAGTGTCATGCTTTGGTGATGTCATGATCATCGGGTAAGATCACTGGCTACTCTTTTGGAGGACCTGAGTTCAGTTCCCAGCACCCACATGGCAGCTCCCAACCGTCTGTAGCTCCAGTTCCAAGGAATCTGCTCTCCCTTCTGACCTCAGCAGGCACCAGGCATGTACGTGGGACACATACACACATGCAGGAAAACACTCATCCACAATAAATAAGTAAATAAATAAAGCTCATGCTTTAAGTAAGTTCCCAGTTTTGTCTTGGACCACATTTATAGCTCTTGTGGGCTATGTGGTAGATACCCCTATGTCGGTATCCCAGTGTTATAGTTTCACTTATTCAGCAAGTGCCTCAACATGGTCGGTTCTTAGGACTCACACGGTGCTCTTTACTGATCCTTCCACCACCGTGTAAATATCACTGTTCTTCCCATAATTCCATCACCGTGTAAACATCGCTTTTCCTCCCATAATTCCATCACCATGTAAATATCGCTGTTCTTCCCATAATTAAAGAAAGGCAACTATTTTCAATTCTGATAGTCACTGTTTTCCGCAACACTGCTTTGAGTCGCTCAGATCTGTGGCAGATCAGGCCAGAGATCAGTATGATATTTAGCTAGAATATCACAGTATTTGTTTCTGTAGCATAGTTGGGCACAACCTGACAGATGCAGGATACAAATGTGATATTCTGATATTGAGCTCTTTCCAGCTTTCACTCCCCAGTCTCTCACTTTTGATGGTTTCATTTTTTCTGGAGAGAGTTCCCTGGGTTTGGGTTTTGAATGGACATTTGGAGACTCCAGGGACTGAACTCAGGTGTTTTTATTCCAAAGTTTGTATTTTATCAGGAACTGAGGAACTAGTACTACTGAACAGGGAATACTTTAGTCTCCTTATTAACGCTCTGGACTCATTCACAACTAAGTGAAGATGTAGGCCCAGGGAGTTCAGCTGATACCTTCAGTCATCACCCAGAAAATCAACCTTCCCCTTTGAGTATATAGCTCACTAGCTCACAGTTCCCATCTCAACTTAAGGTCATTCTCTCTCTCTCTCCCTCCCTCTCCACCCCCCATTCTCGCCCTCTCTCTCTCCCTCCCCTCCTCTCTCCTGAGCCAGGGTTTCTTCATATGGCTCAAGCTGGCCTTGAACTTCCTGTCTTCCTGCCCTAATGCCTCTTGGGTGCTGGGATTGCAGGTGTGCACCACTATTCCCAGGATTTGTTTGTCTTTCTGTGTATGTTTAACTACGGTGTGTTAGCCTCCACTTCCGGAAAACCAAGCACTTCTTTGTTCAAGCCTCTTAGATGTCTGCGTAGAAGGTGGCTCACAGTCTTCCTCATTGTCTTGTCTCTGAACCACATCTCTGCTCCAGAGCCTAGATGCCTGTTTCCTAACTAACAGCTAGAAGACAAAGGAAGCATACAGCTGTCGGTGAACAGTGATGGTGTTGGAAATTCCATATAACTCTGGGGTTTTTGGAGAAAAAAAAATCACAGTTACAAATAAATGGCTCTTAAGAAAGTGTGTGTGGTTTATCGGGAGAATGGTGACCGTAAATGCAACCACTAACATTTAAGTAGCATTTGCTGTCTTTTTTTTTTTTTTTTGGGTTTTCGAGACAGGGTTTCTCTGTGTAGCTTTGCGCCTTTCCTGGAACTCACTTGGTAGCCCAGGCTGGCCTCGAACTCACAGAGATCCGCCTGGCTCTGCCTCCCGAGTGCTGGGATTAAAGGCGTGTGCCACCAACACCCGGCAGCATTTGCTGTCTTTAAGGACTATATTTGGGTTAACTCACTTCACCCTTGGCCCTCTGTTGAAGAAGAAAGTTCTGTTCTCAGCCTAGCAGATGAAGAAACAGGCACCACAGGCTGAGCTTTCTATTAACTACCTCGGGCTTGCTATGACTATGTTCCCGATAAAAATAACTTAAAGGGGGAACTAGTTATTTCTGTCAGAACGAAACGCTAGAATCCAGGCAAGACTGCCGTTCTGCAGGTAACCACAGCAGGCCCCCCTCTCACAGATGTGGTCTGGCTTACAACACTGGAGGTGTTGTCCAGGAGTCTCCAGTTACCAGACTTCCAACTGTTCAGACTTCTCACCCAGGGAGGTGAGTTTACCTCAAAGGGGCTTTTGATGGTCACACTTTCTGCCCAGCACCCCCTTCCCTGGTTGAGAATCAGAGTCAGACCACAGGGTTCTGCTGTTAAACTACCCCTCACACTCAGAGAGCTGTAAGAGAGTCCCACTTCTGCCTCAGGGCCCTGATTCCTCCTCAGAGTCCCTGCAACCATGCTGTTGTCTATCTGTCTGTGTGTCCATGTGTTAACAACTCTTCTAATAAACTCTTTAGCACCCAACAACCTACCTTCCCATCCATAATGGACCTGAAACCAAGACCTTTTAAGTTTGTCTCATGGCTCCAGAGGGCTTGGAATGGGATTCTCAGACAGAGACACAGGGAAGGGAGGCTTTTCTGCTGGTATTTTATTTCAGCTGGCACATACCCGGCAGATTCATGGCCAGAGGCTGAACCCTGAGTGCAAGGCTTTGCCTTGTATACATTTTTAACCCTCTGTCCCCTTGTATAGAATATGCATTCTCACTGGGCATTTACGGTTGGAAGTTTGGGACTCTAAGGCTACATGGATGCCATGGCATTGCTGTGAGACTGTAGCACCCAGGCTGCAGAGATGAGGTGAAGCACAGTGCTGACTAAAGCTTGTTGCCTTCTTTCTTTTCTTTTTTCTAGAGAGCCCTTACCACAAGTCCAGTCTATCACAGCAAAAAAGCAATCCATTTTGTGTCTGGCTTCCCAGACCATGGGATGATGCTCACTCTTATTCAGGGTTGATTATCTTCCCTGGAAACATCCCCACAGATACACCTGGAAATATCCCTTCCTATTTATTGCTTACGTGATTCTAAATTTAGTCAAACTGATGATTCATCACAAGTATTTTTGGTAAGGCACAGATCATGGAGTGGTCACCCTGGGATATGGATGGTCAGTCCATCTCCTGAACCCATGCTTTTTATTTTATGATTAGTTTTTCAATACTTGACTCCAACTAGGGTTTCACATATACTACTGGGGTGCTCTATCCCTGACTTATGTCCCCTATCTCACTACCCCCTTTTTTTGAGACAGCCTTTCATTAAGATTCTTGGGTTAGCCTTGAATTTGTAGTCCTTATGCCTAGCATCCTATATTATTAAGCATCAAATATAATTTCATGAGATCACTCTTGAAGTACCATGTGATCCAAGTAGACTGTAAAAACAGAAAGATTCTCCTTCCAGCAATTTTATCCCCATGGCCAGAGCATTTGTGCTGCTAATGGAGAGCCCACATGTCTCCATGTGCTCTCTGTACCCAACAGGAGAACAAAACAGACACCATTTTGTACTTGAGCTGCCATAAAGATCCTGCCCCTCAAGCCTTGTCCGCCCCATGGGTCAGCACTTTGGGCAGAAAGCTGACCATCTCCTTTTCACAAACTCACAACTCATGTGGAAATGTGTCCTGATTAGTCTGCAAGTCTCAGATGGAGGACAGTTGACATGGAGCAGAGCTGGCCCTGCCAATCCACCTGTTATGTAGAGGCTAGCAAAAATGTCACCTGGCCTAGGTGACAGAATGCAGGTGTTCATCCAAATAATGGACTGGCATTGTTGGGAGTGTGTTAGTTAGCTGTGGCTGATGTCGTTTTTCTTTCTCAAAGAAAATAAAATATAGTATCTTTATTTTTTTGAGAATTTCATACATGCACACAAGGTGTTTTGATTATACTTATCCCCCACTCCTCCCAGATCTAACCTCTACCCCTTCCCAATTTCAGGTCTTACCCTATTTTTTAAAAAACAAAACTCATCACATCCAACTTATGCTGCCCACGTATTCCTGAATGTGTGGCCTTCTACTGAATGGTTGACTTATCAGGGGTCACGAAAACTGACTCTCCCTCCCCTAGAAGCTGCCAACTGTTTGACTGACATTTTAAGTCAGTAGATTTCACACAAGTCAGATACCCTCTATGGCGTGAGTGGGTCTTGTCCAATCAGTTGAAGGTCTTAATGGAGCAGAGCAAAATTTCCCCCAAGGAAGTTTGACCTCAAGATTAATACAGCAAACCTGTGTGAGATGAGAAAAGTACAATGATAGACATGAAAATGTCATAATGAAACCCATTTGTCTATACACTGACTAAAAATATTAATTAACAAAGAGAAAGAGGAAACAGAAAACACCCCCTCAGTTTCTAGTCAGCCTGCCTTGGACAGTGGATTTTGGACTATGGACAGAAATACCCTTCCCTCCCTGGCTGCTGGCCTGACCTCTGCATTTTGGCCTTTTGAATTCTTACAGTTGTGTGAAATGGCTCCTTAAAATATCTGTCTATCTGTCTGTCTGTCTCTCTGTCTATCCATCTATCTGTCATTTATCCATCTATCATCTATCTATCTGCCTATCTATCTACCTATCTATCATCTATCTATCTCCCTCTCTCCCTATCTATCTCTCTATCTCTCTATCTATCTCTCTCTATCTATCTATCTATCTATCATCTATCTATCTATCTATCTATCTATCTATCTATCTATCTATATCTATCATCATCTATCATTTATCTCTCTATCTCTCTCTATCATCTATCTCTCTATCTATCTCTCTATCTCTCTATCTATATCTATCATCATCTATCATCTATCTATTATCTATCTATCATCTATCTACCTATCTATATCTATCATCATCTATCATCTCTCTCTCTCCATCTATCTGTCATTTATCTATCCATCTATCATCTATCTATCTAACTATCTACCTATCACCTATCTATCTATCTGTCTATCTGTCTGTCTATCTATCTATCTATCTATCTATCTAGCCCCTTCTTTCTCTCAATATAGATAAAGATAAACTACAGATACAGTTGCCCTTTGGTCCCTGTGGGGGATTTCTGGGGATATTCAAGTCCGTTACACAAACTGGCCCTGAATTTGCATATAACCTGCAAACAGCCTCCCTATACTTCAGATCGTCTCTAGAACACTCACAGTAGTAACACAGTGCAATGACTATGTAAATAGTTGCCACACGATGCGGGCCAGAGAATAACCACAAGAAACAGGGACCATACATGCTCAGTACAGATCAAGCCTTGTAGGCCTGACCACATTTTTATCTGCATTTGATTGAATCCACGGATGCAGAACCCATGGGCACACTGGACATTCAGTCCAGATCAGATATAGATCTAGATCCATAGAAAACATAGAGTTAGAATGTAGAGTTATAGATACAGGTATAAGATACTACTGATTATATAGATTATAAAGATACTTCTTATTATACTCCACAGAACTACAGAAGCCTAGTTCTGCCAAGCTGGGCCCAGCTTTCTCTGCTAAAACCCAACAGAACCACACACCAGTGTAATAAACTCAGGATTGAGCCCCACAGTTCGGAAGCATTTTCTTATGTGACACTATGTGGCAAACAATAGTGAACACCATCAATCCATTTTCAGTGGTTTTTACACGAGTGTGTGGACTTGGCCAAATGCTCTCAGATTTTCCAGTTCTCTATATAGTCTAGATATTAACCCCCATCTGATGTGTAGCTCAACCTTATTTCCCATTCTGCACGCCGCCTCTTAACTCTTTCAGTTGCTTCTCACACTTACAGAGACTATACATTTCGTGTAATCCCACTGGTCAATCCTTGGGGTTATTTATGTCTTGTCCTTTTCACAACGTTCTTGCCTATCAGCATCTTGAAGCATTTCCCCTGAACTTTTCTCTATAGTTTCAAAGCTTCAGCTCTCTCATTGTCTTTGGTCTGTTTTGTAATTTTTTTACGGGGTGAGAGTTAAGGATCTCTTCTGTGTGTGGATACGCAGTTTGTCATCACTGTTTGCTGAGGTGGTTCTTTGCTAATTGTGTTTTCGACACCTTTTTCAAAATATCAGGTGTCCATAGCTGTGCAGTTGATTTCTAGGTCCTCTACTGTAACTCATCACACGTCTGCTTTGGGGACGGCACAGTGCTGTTTTCATTACTATGGCTCTGTAGTATGGTTTGAAGTCAGGGATTGTGGTATCTCCAGCTTTGCTCTTCGGGCTTCATCATCTTTTCTGCTCCCATATAAATTTTTTTTTCCTTTTTCTCTAGTTCTGTGAAGAATACCAGAATTTGGTATTAGAATTTGTTGTTGGTTGGTTTTTCAAGACAGGGTTTCCCCTGTGTAGCCCTGGCCATCCTGGAATTCACTCTGTAGACCAATCTGGCCTTGAACCCAGAGATCTACCTGCCTCTGCCTCCCGAGTGCTCAGATTAGAGGCGTGGGCCACCTCCACCTGGCATCATTAGAATTTTCATGGGGGATTGTGTTTTTGTAGAGTTCTTTCAATAATGTTGCAGTTTTTACAGTATTAATTTTGCCAACCTATGAGCATGGTATCTTTCCATCTTTAGATATTTCTTTAATATCTGAAGGGACACTAGCCCATGTGGCTCTGGCGGCCTTGCCCTTCTCCCCATTCCCTCTGCCTTGCTAAAAACCGTTAGATTATGTTCCTAAAGCTAACCACCAAGGTCTATTCCCTTATTTGGCCACTTCCTTCCCCTGAGCCTGACGACCAAGGTCCAGCTATCAAAGTATTAAAGTCCATCAATCAAAAGCCCCTTTTGGCTCACCCAATTAACATGTCCAATTAAAATTAAACACCTTTACCTTTATAAACCGCCACTTTCCTATGTGCCTCATCTGTCTCCCCTCTCTCCAGAGGCAGTCCTTTGCCCCTCCAGAGCAAATGTCCCTGTCCCCTCTCCCTTGTCCTCCATCTCCTTGACCACCACGTCCTAGCTCATTCTAACACAGACCTCCCTTCTTCTTCCTCTTAAAAACCACACCTGCATAGTCGTTTGCTGCTGTTTTTCTGCCTGAGTTGAAAAGCAGCCACTTTAACTTTTCTTTCTACTTAGTAAAGGATCTCTCTGTTTAAATAGGTGTTTGGTTGTGGTTTGTGCCTCATCCGGGGTCCAAGAAGAAGCCCCCGCTGTGTGTGCTCATGGGCAGTGGCAGGGGGCGGGATCTCCTTCAATATCTTCACTGCCTTAAAGGCTATTTTGGCAAGGTCTTTCACCTCTCTGTTCAAGGATCCAGTTTAACTTGGTTGTGTTTATCCCAGTTGTTTGTTTGTTTTTCTGGCCGAAGCGGATGAGACTGTCGACGAACGTCTTTCTTATATGTTTGCTGTTACGACACGGAAGAGTGACTGAGATCTCTATGTTGGTTTTGTGTCCTTGTTGGAGTGATTTCAGTTTCTTAAGCATTTCATGACTTCTCTTCACTAATCATGGGAAAACTGCTATCAAATTACTTATCAAGAAAAGTATCTATTCATAAAAAGATCTTGATAATCATTTTCTATTAAGCTGTGGTCCCATTATGCAGGCCAGCAGAAACTAAAACAATGAAATAAATAAACCAGGTATCTGAGTCAGCAATGGCAAACTCACTCATGGACACACACACACACACACACACACACACACACGATAACTAAATATCAGCACAATTCTTTAACTGAGTAACCTTTCATTGCTAGGTAAGAATGCTAAGGTAGTTAAATGTTAGGACATCTACAAATAAAGTTCATGATGGTTATTCAGTCAAAAAGAAATACAATTTGAGCACCTATTTAGATGCTTCTGTGGCTTGGATATGGTTTAAATGTCTCCCAAAGGTTTATTCGTTGGAAGTTTGGTTCTTGGTGTGATGATGCTAATAGAGAATGGTACATTTAAGAGATAAAGATAACTATGGATCCTACAATCTTCAATAATGACCTGCCAGGCAAAGTGTGCCTTCTGATGCAGAAGTGGTACGACTGTTGTCAGGGTAACCAAATACTTTCTCTTTGGATTGGAGACCCACTCCTGGGAACTCATGCCAGGTACTGTTTACCTGGTCAAGAACTGTGGCAGACAATGTCATGGGCCTTAGAGGGAAGCTTTCTATTATTGTTTTCCTAAATGGTCATGTTGCCAAGTTGTCTTCTAAATACTCATGTTTCTATCCACAGATCAGTGTTTATCCCAGCCTCAGTCAGAGAAGTCTGTATTGTCAGTGGCAACAGTCCACACATTGATTCATTAATGAGTAATAATGGAATTCATGGGCTTAAATGGGAGAGCTACATCACCTCTTCCAAGGCTCATGGAATGAGGCAGAAAGAATATAAGAGCCAGAGGATGGTTTAAAAAAAGTCTTTTGGGCATGATATGGCCTTTGAACTCATGAATTCACTGCATCTATGTATTCCTTCACAAAACCCGAACAAGTCTGGGCTCATCAACATTTGATCCCCAGTTCTCTCTGAAGAACTAATGGCAGTAAGTGGTTGCTAGAGAAGAGGGTGTCATGTTCTTCAGTGGTATAACCACTGCTAAGTTGCCAAAGCTCCAGGAAATAAGCCACACTCATGTAAGCAACTCTAATCAAACTCTGTATCACACACAACAGAAGATGTGAAACTAGAGGGGACTAAGAGAGAAGTAGAAGGGTTTCATTGAGAGAGGGAGCAGGACGGGATGGGAGGGTAATGGAGGGGTAAGAACAACTAAGGTGCGTGTGTGTGTGTGTGTGTGTGTGTGTGTGTGTGTGTGTATGCAAACTGATAATAAATGTGGGGGAGGTAGACTCTCATGGTTTTGAAGTCATTGGGAGTGTGTCCCCAGAAAGTATTAAGGTAGTTCTGGGACCTGAGAATGTTCTCCCAACAGTGAGTTGCTGCACCAGAGTGAGTTCTCCTTTCCCCTTAGCCTGGCTTCTGGTCTTGCTTTAGAGGTTTTTACCTCTGTGGTCTAACAATTTTCTCTGAATTGAAATATTCCATAGGTAGGGAGGAGGGAAGCTCATAAGACCTAGGAAGTGAAAAACAAAACAAACAAACAAAAAACCTTACAAGACACAGGAAGATCCTGAAATTTAAAAGACTTCCAGAGGTCTTACTCAAGGTTCTGCTTGCCACAGTACTCACTGGAGAGAGCAAACTTTTCTGTGGGGTTGATGGCAGATTTTTCAGAGAGTCTCAAGAACGCAGCTTTCACGAATCATGAAAGCCACTCCATGCTGGGATGGACTTTTCAGTGCCTTTGAGTCATTCATACTCCTGTAAGTAATTCCTTGCCCATCCTCCTGTAAGGGACCCTAATAAACTCACTGGCTCACTAAGAGCTAAATGTGTGGGAATTCTTTCTGTGGCCTTTCATTGGTGTTCTTTCTGGAATGAATAAACCTTTTGTTCCTATCTTTCCAGGAACAGTCACACACAGTACCCTCTTATGCACATAGTCTACTGGCTGCTCTGCTTCTGGGTACACACGCACCACAAATAAACAAGGACAACAAGTTAGCTGTTTTCTAGAAATTTAGACCACCCACAAATAGAACCAGCTTTTCAAAGACTAAAATAATTACACTGCATGGTATAGTCACTAAAGCCACCCTAGGCTGCCTCAGGTACCACAAACTGAGTAAAGCTAAGCTGGACCCTCCCCCAAATGGAGCCCTCAGCTTTCCACCAACACAGATGAGATGGTTAGGTAGAACTTTCTGGAGCTCCTAGGAGGAGTTACATTGAGATATGTAGGTGCGAATGTACTTAGGATGGCTTCTAGGGACAACGCTTTAGGACACTCAAGTAAACAGAAGACACAGGACTGTGATGAGTGCCAAGAAGACCCAGAGAGTCAGTTCGGTTGGAGCATGGGAGCTTGGGTGGAACTCTGGCCATATCCCAAATTGACGCTAAAGGGTGTGCCTTTATGTCTCCATGCCGACCAGTCATTGATTAGGAGCTGCCTGGGCATGGAGGATGACCTTTCAGGAGGCTACTGTTCAGCTAAGGGTGATCCTCGAGGGTGGCTGGGGCTGGTGCACACTCATCCGAGTCCTGACAGTTGTTAGCAGTCCTCTCAGTTTGGAGATTAGGGCCACACTCCTGCAAAGAGGAGCAACGTGCAATCCTGCAGCCGATGATGGAGTGTCCTACGCTGCATGTGGAGCACTGAACGGGGTCTTCAGAGCCATCACCATCGAACACAAGCACTGGCTGTGACCCGACATCACAGCAGGCACAAGAGGAAGAGATTCATCTAGGGCTAAGCTGAAGCTTCAGCCACAGCGCAGGACTGTTTCCCCTGCTCTTCAGACTGAAACCTTTGCACTGGCTCCACCCCTCTAGTTTCTCTGCTCAGGGTTTGCAGAGCTGCAGCAGGAGCAGTGGTGCAGCCAGCTTCCTTGAGGACAGGGTGAGGACTCGTCGGTCCTGCAGGAGAAGGTGAGCTGGATGGGACAGAGGACACAGAGCATGTGGGATTGGGGCTGGGGGTGATGGACATGGTGCACCTCAGGTATTCAGTGCATGAAGTCGAGAGGTCCTGAAAAGATACTGAGACTGCTTGGTATCAGGTCCATCATCTCATGACTAACAAGAGAGACTTGTTTGATGGGTGGCATTAGATGCTGTCGCCTGAAAACCCACTACTTTTCCTTAAAATGTCACTGCTGTCCCTGAGGCAGATCTTAGAACTAGGAGGCAGGTCACCAGTTGTAAATGTGCCCTAACTCCCTTCAACTCCCCATATCAAATCTCAGTGCACCAATGACTGTCAGAGGGACATCAAGGTGGGCAAGATTGAATCCTGTTTCTGACTCCAAGTCGAGGCCCACCTTGTGCTTCTCAGGAAAGAGGTGATGACCCTAAAAGTGTGGGGGCTGGAGTGGAGGATGTGAGCTCTAGGAATAGGTCATGCTATGCTGAAGGCCCAGGGTCTCTGTAATTCTGGCTGAGCCTGTGAGCTGCTGTGTTTGCAGTCTGGGTCTTCTTTCATGGTGCTAGCAAGTCTAACAAAGGGTCATGCACACGCTAGGCCAATGCTATGCCACTGAGCAAGGGCTTCTGCCCTTTCTCAATTTTCTTCGTACAAATGGCCTTGCACAATAAATGTCTTAATCTTGAGTGAGGGTCACACTCAGCACTGTAAGCGACCTTTACAGAACTTGCCCTGTGGAGTCCCAGAACCATCCTGATGGGTTGGTTGCATTGTCCCTTTTCACAGTGGAGGGAACTGCATCTCACGGGGCTTTAGGAATTCTCAAGAGTGGACTAGGTCCTGACCTATCTCTGCAGTTTTCTGAAACACTTTCTATGTTTACTTCTTAGCTGCAGGTTCTCTGGGTCTTCCTAGAACCACCTTAGAAAGTTTTGAGATGAGTGTTTCTGTCTCCCAAACTTAGCTTGTCAGTATGAAAAACAGAAAAAACAAAACCACTGAAGATGGGTGGTCCTCACCTGGCATCCCTAGGGTAGTCTTGTCTAGAGCTCCACTTCCTAGAGGGAGGACTGTTCTCTCCCTTCTTGTTCCTGGTGGCACATTGATGTGATCTCCACTGGCATTTAGAATCATGAGGATGAGCCAGGAAGAGATTGCTTAGGGCCTGGTTAGGGGGTTTGGTGGAGTCAGAAGGTCTTGGCCTTCAGTCCCTGCACTGGATAGTGTGAGTATAGGGACCTGGGGCAGGTGTTTGGGTATGCTGGATCTACAGTTTTCTTACCTATAAAATTAGGAAGGGAATTGATCCTCTATCCTTGAGCCTTTATGAGGACAAAATACTCCCATGAAATGTGCACATGTGTGGAAGCAGTACATAGTGAGTTGTACTTAGAAGATGCATATACAAACCATAACTCTTTACTAGAGAAAATACTACACATTTACAGAGGAGGTGAGGTGGTCATTTCCCCACCTCCTGGTCCTGAGCAAATTGTTCCTGTGACGTCCCATGGGATACAGCAGATCCTCTGTGAACATATGAGTTACTCCACTAGTCTCCTAATCATGGCAAATGGGATCATCCTTTGCTCTGCCTTTTATAACTATTACTCCCATGAGTGAGGGTCTGCACACTTCTCTTTATATTGTTCTCAGTGTGTCCTTGGGTACATGCTCAGATTCGATATTGTGGTTTCCAGGGTAAATACTTCAGTGATGACCTTTCACAGACCTGTGTGGCTTAGCTTTCCCATCTGCTGTCTGAGAGTTTCTGCTTTCCCCACATCTGTGTTAATGGAATGTGCTGCTGCACGTGCAGACTTCTGCTAAATGAATATGTGGATAAGACCATCCAGGACTTACCACTTGTCTAGGGATCTTTCATTGAGGGTAGGACTTAGGCACCAAGACCAGAGCCCCTGATGAACTTGTTTTTACTTCTCTCACTTAGCAGGCAGAGCCAGGGAAGATACCAAGGTATCTCACTATCCACTCGCTTTACCTCTCTACACTCTTTGTATGTGTATGTGTGTTTCATTTTTGAGAATTCCATATTTGAGTACTGTATTTGTATAATTTTCTGTGCTCAGGATTGACTCTAAACCTTTGCACTTTCTTTATGATGTCATTATATTTGCAAATTATTTAGGCATTTGTTCAGTGCTACTATTCATATGCTGATCCATATACCTGCAAGTAACAGATTGCTGGATAGAATGTTTTATCTGCAGTTTTCCTACAGATAGTGAAAATGTCTCTCTATTTCTTGTTCCCTCTATTTGAGTTGGCTAATTCTTCAAGTCCCTAGAGAAAGTGAGGTGGGAACATCTGGGTTTTAGTAGAAAAGATTTTCCCCACTAATAACTTGCTAGCTTGGGGCCTCAAAGAATAAGAGGGAGACAAAGACAGAAGGATAAGCATATGGGAAGCTTGCATCAGTCCACATGTTCTGCAGAGTTCTTATGTGAACCCTGACTGGTGGGTTACCATAATAACTTTCTCTTCTTGAGCCCTGGCACTTTGCAGAAACTCCACTTTGTCATAATGTACCATGTTTATAAATTCCATTGGAGTCTATCTTGCTAATATTTTGTTAGGATTAGGCATTGATAATTGTATATGAGATTTACTTGCATTTCTTCAATCATTGTCAACTTTGGCCTGTGAATTTCATTTGCCTCCTAGAAAGCACATGAAAGCTCTCTTTCCTTCCCTGGGTTCTGGGGAGTAGACTAACATTGGAGTTCTCCAGTCACCCAGGGTTTAATGGAATAAAATTGTTCTGAGAAGCTATGAGGAGCTGTGCATTTTGATAAGAAACTTAAGAAGTAATTTGTGATGTCTCTCATGGTTCCCTGGACTATCTCACTGCCTGTATCCACTTGGTTCAAAACTGAAAGGGGATATTTATGGAGTTACATTTGTGATTTAAAATTCAGACATTAGCTTCCCTGTTTTTTCTTTAGAGTCGGATGATCACCTATAGTTCTGAGCCAGTCGACCTCCAAGCACGTTGTGTTGCTAGACCCCACAGTGTGTCTGCTCTTGCCCCTGAGTATGAGAACCTTTGCAGAATGGAAAGATAGAAAGATTGAAAGGGCCAGTGTGCTTTCCAGTTTATCTAAACCACTTCCTTCCCTTTGACATGTACTCAAGGCACCTGGAGTTCAGAGCTTCCTGAAGAGATCATGGCTGAGCCCAGCGACAACTCTCTGAGGATTGTTCTGGTAGGAAAAACAGGAAGTGGAAAAAGTGCCACAGCAAACACTATCCTGGGACAAAAGCTATTTGCTTCTAGAATTGCACCCCATGCTGTCACTCAGACCTGTCAGAAAGAATCCCGCAAGTGGAAGGAAAGAGACCTCCTGGTTGTTGACACCCCAGGGCTCTTTGACACCAAGGTAAAACTGGAAACCACCTCCATTGAAATCAGCCGGTGTGTCCTGTACTCCTGCCCCGGGCCTCACGCCATCATCCTGGTACTGCGGCTGGGCCGCTACACAGAGGAAGAGCAAGAAACTGTTATTAGGATCAAGGCAATTTTTGGGGAGGCAGCCATGAAGTACATGATTGTCTTGTTCACCTGCAAAGATGAGCTGGAGGACCAGCGCCTAAATGACTTCATAGCAGAGTCAGATGCAAACCTAAAAAGCATCATCAGGGAGTGTGAGGGCCGCTGCCTGGCCATCAACAACAAAGCAGAGGAGGCTGAGAGGGAAGCGCAGGTGCAGGAGCTGGTGCAGCTGGTGGAGGCCATGGTGCAGAGCAATGGCGGAGTCTACTTCTCTGAAGCCATCTACAAGGACGCGGAGCAAAGGCTGAAGAAAGAAGTGGAGATCTTGAGGAAACTTTACACTGTTCAAAAAGAGAATGAAATTAGAATAGTAGAGGAAGAGTATGCTCTCGGGAAATATAGTGCTCAGAAAAAAGGGGAAATAATACAAATAATTAGGGAAAAATATGACAAGAAGATAAGACAGATAAGACATGAGGCAGAGAATAACATACTCAGCCAGGTTGTTGAAGGACTTAAGAAAATTCTCTTGAAAATATGGCAGGTCTTTAAGTAGTCTGTATATTTTTTTCATTCACTCTGAGCATTTCTCTCTCCATCTCATTCCCTACCATTCTCCCTGCTGCCCTTTCCTACCGCCGCCAACAAACTGAAGAGATAGCAGAACCAGGAATTCACTGACCCAGCGTCAAGACTCAGTGTTGCACACTCCACACTCGGCTCCCTCTGCTAGCCTGCCCTGCCTTGCCCACTCTGATGGACTGAAATGTCTCAGTAACCAGGAGCCAAAATAAACATTGCTCGCTTAAGTTGCTTCTGTGAGATGCTTGTCACACTAGAAGGAAACGCAAAATAAAGCCCTTTATCAGTTTGTAATTCTGATTTTATTAACCAGGCAATCATCTATAGTGTTAGGACATTACAGAGGCCTCTGTTCTGGATTTCAGAGTCACATTCTTAACTACTAGTACCATCACACACCAACGTCTCCTCTAGAAATCCTCTCCATGCTTCCTTTTGTAGCTCTTCAGAATCACCCACGCAGGGTTGGTTAATCCTAACTCTACAGAGCCTCTGTCACCCACAGGAAGTGATTGACACACAGAGCACAGCTTTGGGCTGGGACACAAGGCTAAGGAAAGAGGAGAAAGCATCTCCCCACACTTGCTGTGAGGAACTGCCCTAGAGCTCATGCCTGAGGGTCGATGCTCGAATGAATACCGTATCCCACTTGACTATAACCTGTTGTGAATTCAGGTTTTTGGTCTCCCAGATAGGGTAGCTCAGCTTTGTCCAGAATTTTCTTTCAGTATTTGCCCAGTTTCTGTGTCCTTTGTGAAGATAGATTAGGATATGAAAACATGGCCATCAGTAATGTTTAACTGGTGATCAGAAACAAAAATAGAATCACACACCTTCCCAAGAAACAATCATCTCCCAAGCACCCAGGCAGCAGGAGTGGCTCAGAATCTGACTAACAGATTCCTCCCAAACTCCACTTGATGGGTGATGCAGCTATGAATACCTGCAACCCAGCTGAGGGACCTTCTGGCCCATGCCTATATTGAGTCCAGAGTCTTGCAATAATGGAGGACAGACCACTAATGTCTATTAAACCAGAAGCAAACTTTATTCCAGAAAAATAAAAAATAAAACACTGTGGGGGCACAAAAGCTTATCAGCTATCTGAGACCACAGCCAATGTTGGAATTCTGAGGCTGTGGCAATGGAGGTGGGTACTGGCCTCCTTTTATAGTATCAGGCATGGGATGCACACTAGGAGTCACATAAAAACAACTATTAAAAGTTGACTTTGGTCCAGGCAGTTGTTGGCTATAAGGGGAAGGGGGTTAAAAGTTAACCCCTGGCTGTTGATAGAGGAGCTGGCTGTAAAGCAGAGAGCCATTGTTAGCAGTTAACCTTTAGAACTGATGATGACTATCAGTTTTTATCTCTTAAGCTTATAATTTTTTTAAATTTTGATATTTCTGAACCCTTCACCTGACACCCATTTCCTTTCCTCCTAAACTTGGCTCTCTTTATACAATTGATGAGATTAAGATATTCCCAGTGCCAACTAAGGATCAGTTATTGCCCTAAGACTGATGTCTTTGTGGTCTCTGGCTTCTTCTAGCTAATTCCTGAGTCTCCCTGATGGCCCATGAGCCTGGGAAACCATCACCAGGGCAGGTATAGCATGATTCCAGAAGCTATCCATGAACATGTGGTTAGCAGAGCCCAATAGGCGATACACGAAAAAATGATCAAGTAAATAACGTGAATTATACACTCTTTAAGCAAATAGGCCACTGTTTCTCAGAATAATAGCTCTGTGATGAGCAATTTTCTTAGGAGGAGTGAGTTTCACCTTAATATGGTAATAATATCTCTGTCTGCTTGTCTACCTCTCTCTCTCTCTCTCTCTCTCTCTCTCTCTCTCTCTCTCTTCTGTGTGTGTGTGTGTTACACAAATATGTTATATGTCTAATATATGTAAAGTCAATTAAGGTTCTGAGGATAAACTCCTGCACGCCCTTTCCACATCTGTTGACATTTGTAGCAACAATGTGGCTTCTGGGAAGCCCAATCAATTCCCATAGACTCCATTTCTTTGCATTCTCAGTGGGTCAACCACTGTCCTAATGAAACGCACAGATGGGCTCCCCAGACACCGGATCTTTCTCCCACCAGCTCATAGACAAGCTTGCCCTGGAAGAACCTCTCAGAGAGGTCCTGACCATTTCTCAAGGCCTCTGAACATGCTCCTTCCTCAGAAACCTCTCCTTCAGCCTTCTCCATTTGTATCATACAATTACACATAGATCTTACAGAATGCTTTACTTGATTTTTTTGCATTGCTAATGAGGTCTTACATAGCCCTTGTCATCAATTGGTCTGATTACTATTGTGGTAGTGGGGGTGCACCCTAGGCCTCCAGCATCACTGGCATTTGCATAATCACAGAGCTACATCCCTAGCTCTTGTTTTGTTTTGTTTTGGGCACAGGGTCTCACTAAGTTGTCTAGGCTGGCCTGCAAAGACATAATCCTCCTTCCTGTCCCAGCCTCCTGAGTGTTTGGATTATAGGCATACATCACCATACCAGGCAGAAGTTTCATTTTAGAATAATTGGAGTCCTTTATCTTTAACAATTTGTTTTTGTTATTTTTGAGAGTTTGCATGTAGGTGTGTGTCTGCATGTGGTTGTGTGAAGGTGAGTGAGAGGCCAGAGGCTTTGCATGCCCTGGAGCTGGAGTTCCAGACAGTTGTGGGGCTGCCTGACATGGGTGCTGGGAACTTAACTTTGTTCCTCTGGAAGAGCAACAAGTGCTCGGAACCACTGAACCATCTCTCTAGCCCCACATTCTCTTATATTAAAAGTGTCTCTAAAGCTATAAAATGCAACACCCAGGTCAAGGCAACACAGTCCCAAATGTTAGAACTTTAACAATTGCTTGTGTTTCCATTTCGTGTGAAACTGAGTCCCAGTAAGTAGAGACTGGTCCCCACATCCCACACCTCCTCACTGTTTCCCAGGGCTGATGCAGCTTCTGTGTGCTGGTATCTACAATGACTTGTTATGGACATTTAAAATTTTAAAAATCATTTTCAATGTTTTTGTGGCTTCAAAATATACACTAAACCTAGAAAAGAGGGGTAGTGGTTTTACACTTTGAGAACCATGCTACCCAGTTTCTCAATTGCAGGGCAAGGCTGAAAGAACATTCCACAGCTATAGGGTTCTGCTTGCTCCTGGAGAGGAAAAACATGCCCCGGTTACTCTGTTCTGAGTGAGACTCTGTGGGTTTGACAGGAAACATCTCTTATGTCACTCTGGTCCAGTACTCAGGAGAGCCTGAAGTGTCTGAAGGAGGCTCTGTAAAGAGACTAAAACACCTCAATGGGACCCGTCCAGTCTACCCTCGTGACTCATCCCAAGCCTTGAATGGGCAGACTGTCTAAGGAATCCCACATAAGGGGAGAGCTGTCAGCCCCATTCTAACTCAGCCCTGTGGGGTTACCATGCTGTTATTGAGAGAGGTGGAGGTGGAAAAACAGGAAATGGCCCAGGTGAGGAGAGCATGTGTGGTATTGCTACACACACAGTCAAAATGACAGCAGACCATCTTGTTTTCATAATTTGAGACCTTTCTGAGAAACGGAGGTCACAGACTCCCAGAGACATGTAGAGACATGAACAAACCTACGTTCTACATAATGGAGTGGGAGCAATGTTCTGTGAGTGGAGCCAACATGTATCAAGAAAGATAGGAAGTTACAAAAGACAGGGAGAATTGAAAGTAGAGTGCTGTGTTGACCTCATGTGCAGACATGGGGTGAACATGACTGACTCTCCACTGCCTTCTTCCTGTTCACACTCTCCCTAGAGACTTGGCTTACTTCATGATCGTGGGGACCAGGTAGAAGCTAGAGTCTGTGCAAGGAGATAGCACAGTGTGTGGTGAGGCAAGAGAGGGACTTGGAGGGACAGGGGGAAGAACTGGTCACTTGTCTCACAGTGTGGTCTACCCCCTGAGATCTTAATATTTTGTGCCAAGAAGGGGACTGATCCCAGGAGCTCAGCAGGAATGCACTACAAATGACAACTCCCTTTCACTGGGCTTTACTTCCTAAGGGTCCCATCACCTCCTTTAAAGCCTTAGACGGGAGATAAAGCAGTCACCATGTGGGTCTTTGGAGACCATTGTTCACTCTATAACACAGCCTAGATGTCACATATAAGCAGCAAACCTAGAAAGTTAAAATATCTTAGAAATAAACTCTCCACTTCTAATTATATAACTATATATACTAGCCCAGGACCTGTTCTATTGGATATGACAGTGAGCCAGTATCGGTAGTCTGCATGAGGGCAGCATCCCAGGACAGCAGTTGTGAATTTGAAGTTTCTGGTCCAGCAGCATCTTGGGAACCAGAGCTTCCAGGCTCTGTAACAGGCCCTCAGGTGATACAGAAAGGTGAAAGGAGAAGTTAAGAGAGTGAATCTGGTAAGGAGAGTGAGCTCTGCTATCTTTTCATTTGGTTCTGTTTTCTTGACATTTCTAATAATATTAATGGCATGATATTTACATGTATACAAATAGTGTGTACCGACCAAGTCCAGCCTCCCTCTCCCGACACTTCCGAACCTCTGTATCACCAGTTTATATTCAAACTGATTTTTTAAAAAATTCCCATGTGTGGTGTTTATCTTTCTGTGTTCCTCCATTTTACTGCAAATGACAGGATTTCCTTTATGGTTGAATGAAATTCATATATATATATATATATATATATATATACACACACACACATACACACACACATATATATATGAATTATATATCACCTCCTTTTTATCCATCCATTTGTTGAGCTCCTACATTGATTCAGTCTCCCATCTGTTGTGAATACTGCTCCAATAATCAGGGGTGTGCAAGTATCTCTTTGTTCTTATTCTGTCATTTCCTTTGGATATGCAGCCCCATGTGGACTCTCTGTATTATGTGCTACGTCTATTTTCAGTGTGTTGGAGAGGCCTCCCTGTTTTCCATAGTGGCTGTACTAATTAACAGTCCCCATCAGTGTGTAAGTACCCCCATCCTGCTTCACCAGCATTTATTATTGTCTGTTGTTTTATTATGTCCATTCCAGTTTAGACGGGATGGCATTTCATTGTTTTGGTTTGCATTTCCTTCAAGGTGATTACACTGAGAAGTTTTTGTATATGTGTTGGCTCTTTCTTGGTCGTTTGAGAAGCACCTACTTGGTCCATTTTTTGTTCTGATTTTACTTGTTCTCTGTGGTTAAGGCTTCCAGTTCCTTACATGATGCAGATATTAAAGCAACTGTGTTCTCCTGCTTTGTGTGCTGTCTCTTCACTCTGTTTTTTCTATGACATAATCTCACTTTGGGGTCATATACAACCCTCAATATCAATCTCTTGAAGTATTTTCTATGTATTTTGTTCTAGTAGTTTCAGAGTTTCAGGTCTTATATCTAGGCCTTTTACCCATTTTGAGTTTTTTTTTTTTAAATCTGGGTAACAGATAAGGGCAAAGTTCCAATCTTATGTGTGTAAATATCTATTTTTTGGGGGGTGCTGTCTGTTGAAGAGAGTGTTGTTGTGGAATATTATTTTAAGATGTGATACATTTGTTTATGCTGTGGAATATTTGTTTAATGATGCAAATATTTGTTTAATGATGTGTTGCATTCTTTTATGCTGCATTTGTTTAACTCTGTGAAGCTGTGTTACTTTGCCTGTCTAAAACACCTGATTGATCTAATAAAGAGCTGAACAGCCAATAGCAAGGCAGGAGAAAGGATAGGTGGGGGCTGGAAGACAGAGGAATAAATAGGAGGAGAAACCTGGGAAGAGAAGATCTAGGAGCAAGAGAAAGAGGAGGACATCAGGGGCCAGCCACCCAGCTACACAGCCAGCCATGGTGTAAGAAGTAAGGAAAGGTCTACAGAAATAGAGAAAGATAAAAGCCCAGAGGCAAAAGGTAGATGGGATAATTTAAGAAAAGCTGGCTAGAAATAAGCCAAGCTAAGGCTGGGCATTCATAAGTAAGAATAAGACTCCATGTGTATTTATTTGGGAGCTGGGTGATGGGCTCCCCCAAAGAGCAAAGAGCCAAAAGAACAAAGAATGAAAAAACAAAACAACAACAATAACAACAAAACAAAAAACAGGCCATCCTTTCTCCAGTGAATATTCCTGGCACTTCCATCAAGCATCAGGGTGAAATACGTGTATTTTTTCCTGGACCCTCAGTTGTGTTCTGCTGGTTTATGTGTCTGTTTTTATGTCAGCACTGTGCTTGTCTGTTCCCATGGCTATGTTACACTCGCAACATGGCTTTGTCCATGTGGGGGTCTTTTGTGTTTCCATATGAATTTTTGGATTGCCTTTTCTTGTTATCTGAAGAATATCACTGGAATTTTGATGAGGACTGTGTTGTCTCTGTCAAGTGATGTGGGTAATACGGACATTTAAGCTACATTTTCTCCAATTCATGAGCATGGCCTGTCTTACCATTTGCGTGTGTGTGCACACACATGTGTACAGCTGTGTCTCTGTGTGTATCTATGTACATGTGTCTTTTTCAATTTATTTCATTAGTGTTTTATAATTTTCTTTGCAGAGGCCATTCACTTCCTAAGTTAAATTTATTTCCATGTGTCTTTGTAGCTTTCATGGACAAATCGCTTTTATTGTAGAGTATGCTATTTGAGCCTTGCATCTAAAATAGGTATTCAAACCCAGGCTCCTAGTGTTAGGCACGCAGAGCTCATCTCATTCACATGGTGCTGTGTTTCCAAGAGTAACAAATAGGCCATGGGTCATACCAACAGAACTGCCAGCAAACACCCACCATGTAGGGAATTGAGTCCTTGAAGTGTTTATCATATTCAGCTGCTTTGAGCTTTATCCCAGCCTCTCCCTGAGCTTTTTGTTTTGTCTGGTCATTGTCCTCATGGAAAATGTTTGCTCATAAACTTGAGACCAGTGGGTGTATGTTTTGTCAGAGGAGGATGTTCGACCCTCTGCTCACACAGGGAAGGATGGTCCTCTGCCATCCACGAGGACTCTGTAGCACCATCTTATAGTTTTCTTCACACATTGAACCCAAAGCAGTTATCTTTCGCACGTGGCCAACCACCTAACCATATCGTTCATCTCACAGTATAGTTGAACTCAGGACAAATAAGAAGGGGGCTTTCACAGCACATTTGGAGAGGAAATGGTGGTTGTTGAGGAGCTTCTGAACAGAGGAAAAAGAGCAGGTGAGAAGCCCGTGAGCATTCTCAGAGGTCTCAGTTAAGGCTGCTCTGCTCACTTTGACCACAATCACCTGTCTACAAGCACTAAGGAGGTGGGTGAGGAAGCCGAGAAATGGACGAGGGTCCCAATTAGAGAACCAGAACCCAGCTCCTATGAAGCACAGTGAGGGGGAGGGATGCGACAAACCCTGAGGAGATTTTTCATTTTCCGTAAGAAGACTGTCAGGCCCCCTCTGCGCGAACCCAGCTCCACATCCTGACTTCCATCTGTAGATCTCTTGTCCTTCGGTTCCCTTGACAACCTGAGGGGGTCTTGACCTCGGGTTGTGCTGCCGTTTCTTCCTAGAAACACATCCAGTCCCTTCCCGACTCACTTTCAACACTTCAGCTTCATTGCAAACCATCCCATCTCTTCTTAGAAGCGTTTTCAGACTGCTGCCACCATCAGTGGGTCCCCTGTCACTCCCAGAGCACCCCAGAATTCTTCTCAATAACACTCGCCAGGGTGGGAGCACAGTCAGAAAAGTACCGCAGTTGAGATGTCTGGAGGTGAGATGAAGCCTATGCTTTCCTGAACCAGGTTCAGATACAACTAAGGTGACCAAAGAGAGAGGAACTGGGGACTGGAGAGGTGACTCAGCCGCTAAAAGCAATTGATGCTCTTGGGAAGGACCTGGGTTCAATTCCCAGCACCCACATGGCGATCACAACCATTTATAACTCAGATTCTGGGGATCCGACGCCCTTTTCTGGCCTCCCTGGGTACTGTATGCATGTGGAGCACAGACATACAGGTAGACAAAACACCATACATATAACAATGATCAATTGAATTTTAAAAAAAATAGAGAATTTCTTTCTATATACTAGAAGTGGACAAGATCACTTATTAATATCAATGCCAAAAACTAAATAAGCTAACAACCAACAAAATCTGTCAGTGTCTTAAATGACTGAGACATGTCCTATGGAGGCAAACAAGATTCAATATTTGAAAATATTTCCATGTAACTTAAAGTGTTCCAGAGTTGCGAAGCAGTGACCACTTCCTTAGCTACCCAATGGTAATTAATGAGGTTAAAACTCTGACAAATGGGTACCTTCTTACCTGTAGCTAAGTTTTCCATCCCAACCACAGTCACCATCCTGTTTTAATAAGAAACACTGACATCATGCCATGGACACCAGGAAGAAGATATGGAACCTACTGTCACTGACACTATTAACATTCTTCTAGACATTAGCTATAATAGGCCGACAGTGGAAGAATCTAGAAGTCTGGTTTCTAAATTCAAGAGGACAAGACAAGCTGTCTGTCATTTGAGCCAAAAAGGAAGTGTACCTCTACAAAGTAACATCAAAATAACCAACAGCAGAACTGAGAAATGGTCAGTAAATGCGTAAGATGGATATCAATAGACATTGTTCTTAGTATATTAAAAATGATCCAACTACTTCCACATTGAGCAATTTGTATGAAAATCACAATGAAAAATTCACCTTTTATATTGGTAAAATGAGCAAAGATTTGAGAAAAACTAACATTAAAAAGATGCTAGTGAAATGCATTTTGCTAGTTTTTATTGTGAGCAGTAATATTTATCAAACTTGTAAGTGCACATATCAATTATTAACTGGTTCTCCTTGAAGAAGTCAATTTAGGCAACTGAGTCACTTGTTCCTCCATTAAAAGTCACTCTAAAATCTGAGGACATACAATACTTTTATTACATTCATGGTTTTCTGTATCAGGAGTTCTGGCAAAGCCTAGAGGGTCCAACTGAGTTCTGTGGGGCTCAGAAAGAGTGATCCAAATGACCACAGATAGTGGAGACAGTTAAATAAGGGGGCGTGTTTGAGCCTCTGGCCGTCACCTGTTCCTAGGTTCTCCGACAGGCACTGGTGGAGACAGGAGTGGGCTCTTTCACACCTTCCCAAGGCAGGAGCGTTCCTGCCCTGATGAGTTTGCTTCCCCAAGACCACCAGAGCACTGTAAAGTCAGAGGAGTCTGAAGGTAGCGTTGGTCGACTCTGTTCATTATTGGGCTAAAGCAGGGTAGAAGGCAGATTCTGTGTGAGACCCTGAGTTCACAGATGCACCAAGATTCCATTTTAACAGCCCACTGCATCATCGCAGCAGCTCCGCCATGTCCACTCACTGAATAATGGCTCTGAATATGCTCAAATGGAACTTGAAGAAGCATCGCTTTGCATGTGCCTTTAAGGGCTTGTCTGCAAGCCCTGCAGACAGAAGTTTTGACCCACTCACAGCTCCCTCCCACCGAACCTTCTCCATTCCCACCACACTGTAGTTCACACTAAAGGCCCTCTTGTTCTGAATAGAGCACATCCAACATAAAGCTATATAGCAAAACTCCAGATTGAGAAGACCTACATGGTAATCTTAAGGAAGGAAGCCATCATTGCATTCCCCAGCCTCTGCAAAGCCCTAACAATTCCATCCAAACATCTCAAAATAACTCTCAAGTAACTCTAACAATATAAATAAGGGTTTCTATAAAGTATAAGGAAATTAAATGCCAATCTAACAGTTTACCACTTCTCTCCGTTGCATAAGCAAGCACTAAATTTGTAAGTTTGCCTAGTGGGTGAGGGCTTGAATGCCTTCATCTTTTCCACTACACCTCTGCAAACATCCAGAAAATAGAGTCAATACAAGAGTGGGTTCATATGAAGAATGACGTCACATTAATTCAATAAAGGCACATGCATACCAGTACCCATGGAGGTCAGAAGAGTGCAGTGGTCAGGAGAGGGTGGAGGTCAGAAGAGGGCAAAGGGCAGGAGAGGGTGGAGGTCAGAGGTCAGGGGAGGGTGGAGGTCAGAAGAGGTCAGAGGTCAAGGGATGGTGGAGGTCAGAAGAGGTCAGAGGTCAGGGGATGGTGGAGGTTAGAAGAGGGCAGAGGTCAGGGGATGATGGAGGTCAGAAGAGGGCAGAGGGCAGGAGAGGGTGGAGGTCAGAAGAGGACAAAGGGCAGGAGAGGGTGGAGGTCAGAAGAGGTCAGAGGGCAGGAGAGGGTGGAGGTCAGAAGAGGGCATTGGATCCCCTGGAACTGGAGTTATGAATAGTCAGTTATGAATGGTCATGAGCCAACATGAGGGTGCTGGGAATTGAACCTGCTCCTCTGCAAGAATAGCATGTGCTCCTAATTGATGAGCCATCTCTCCAGCCCCTAATTCACAAATAAAAAGGACCACTTCATATGTATTTATCTACTCCTTAGCATGCATTTAAGAGGTGTGGAGTGAGAAGAAGGAGATGCTGTCTGTGGAGCCTGAGGATAACATGTTGGAGCAGGACATGGTGCTATCCCTGCCCAAGCTTTTTCCATGAACTGATCCAAAGAAGTGGCCACTGTCTTTACATCATGACCCTTGACCCTCAAGAAAAAGACAGTGACTTACAACGGGCACCACAGACAGGAAACTCACAAGCAACACATCTGTGTGCTTCCTGTGCTGGAGCACCCGCCTCTCAGTACTGGCACCGTGTTCTCACAATTGCCTCGGGTGTGGGGGGGGGCTTTGCACCCCCTCTCAGTACTGTCACTGTGTTCTCACAATTGCCTCTGGGGGTGTGTGGCTTTACACCTATCTCTTCCGTGAAACTTTCTACAGACTCTGCAGAAAGAAACAGGGAGATGTGTTCATTCTGCTTCCTTCTGCCCTGCCCACAGGGAACAGAAATGCCTTCACTGGAGAGCACAGGCAGCCTGGCTTCTGTGGAGTTTCCTCTGAAAGAACGGGTGTGGGGAAAAGAGATTGCAAGCGATTTATAGCAAATGTTCTAATTATGAGAGTTTGGATATTTTGGGGGTATGTTCAGAAAAATTAAATTAAACTCATAATCATTCCAAAGTATGATGAGTCTAAAACTTCCCCCAAAGGACAGCAGGCTAATTAAGCTTACAAGAGAGCACTGTAAAACTTACCAGTGACATGCCTCTCCACCACAGCTTGGGATTTTTAAAATACTAAATCCATTTGTTCTTTTTGCTTTGCAATTTCTATCACATCTTTACCTGTGCCTCGTCCCTCACCACATACAGTATTCTGCATCATCTTGTTAAAAAATATGCCTTAGCCAAGCCTGGTGATGCAGGCCGGTAATACCAGTTACCTGGGGAGGCTGAGGCAGGAGGATGGCAAGTTGAAGGGATGCCTCAGCTACAGAGCAAATTTAAGGCTAACTTGGGCAACTTAGTGAGACATTGTCTTATAATGAGAGGTAAAAAGATGGACAGAGATACAGCTCACTGCTACAGCACTTGCCTAGCGTGCATGTGCTAGGCCCAGGGTTCAATCCCCAGCACTGAAAAATAAAACAGAGAAGAAAATAAATATGATAACTTCTGCTCAAATGGTAGCCACAGGCCACATGAATGCAATATTTAATCTCATGAACTAAAATGTGCCGCGTAGCCTCCCCATCACTCCAGCCACACTGCAAAAACCTCATAGCCTCATAAACCCTGGGAACATCGGCATCATTGCAGAATGCTTGGTTAAGCAAAAATTCTTCACAAACAAGGACTGTGCAAGAAACCACAAGACAGTTGTCAATAATGTCTTAATATGTCTGTGGTCTGAATCATTTCCCAGAATCGCTCTAAACCGCAAGAATAAAATGTATCGTGAATTCAGTAGTTCACAGAAGCCCTGCTCTTTGGTTTTAGCTGTGGTCTGTTTCTTCTTCCTCACTTCTGTCTTGAATTTGTCCACTTCTACGGTCACATGGCTAGATGGTGGAGAACACAGGGAAAATGTTCCTTCTAAGCTGAGTATTACAAGGGCAAGGGTGGAGAGGTGGGTCAAGAAGAAGCTTCCTTGAGGGGTCCCCAGCCTCTCTAGTGAGGACTGAACCTAGGGTCTCACACGTGCTAGGTAATTATTAGGCCACTGAGGTATTTCCCCGACCCCTTTTTAGTTTTTATTTTGAGACAGGGACTTACTAAGCTGCCTAGACTGGTCTTAAACTCTTGATACTTCCTGCTTCAATCTCCCTAGACTTGGACATGTCTGTGCTTGTTGGGTACATCTTTAAAGCTGTGCTGAGACAGAGGCTGAAAGCATGGAGCAAGAGAAATTATATCAGCATGCCCAGCTGTAGGAACAGCTCAGAGACGGTCTTTCCCTCCAGCTGACCACTGGCAGTCCCCACTGGCTATCGCCCTTGCCCAGAGGCTGGCATCCGCTGAAGAGAGATGCCTCTAGGTGAGGCATTTTCTCCAGGGGAAGTTTACATCCAATGCCCGGCTGATAGAATTATAGAGTCCAGTCTCCTCTTGTTCAATCTCAAGGTCTGTGCAAACTGTAGAGTGCCACGTGGAGTCACCATTTGTCGAGACTGAGTCTCAGTCTAACTCGTCTTTGGCCAATCCTGTGCTTTCCTTCTTCCTTCCGTAGGTCTCAAGATGAGTCCCTAGCAGCTCCCTTCATCATCATTCTGTCTCCACATCAGTAGTCCACAAGCCTTGGAACTGATCTTTACACACACATGCACACACAAGCACATGAGTGCACACACACATGCACACACACACACACACACACAAGCTCATGAGTGCACATACATTCACACAAATATGCATGCACACATGCATAAATACACACATAGGAATATCTTGGTTTACAATATGAATAGATCAAAAGAAAAAACATGCAATTACCCCAATCACCATTAAAAGACCTTTTAAAATAACTCTTATTTTGATAGAAAAAAACTTCATTTAGTGAAATAGGAATGAACAAAGTGTGTATGCACTGATTTAAAAATTACTAATAACCAATATCAGTCTTAGTGATATTAGGTAGTCTATTCTTTTAAAGTTTTCTTTTTTTGTTACTTCAGTACTGGGTATACAACCCAGGGCCTTGTATACTCAGGTAAATGTTCTATCAATGAGTTACACACCTCTAACCTTTGATGTTTTGTTTTGTTTTGAGATGGGGATCTTTTTTTTCCCTTTGGTTTTTTTGAGACAGGGTTTTTTTCTTTTGTAACAGCTCTGGCTGTACTTTGTAGACCAGGCTGGCCTCAAACTCACAGAGATCTACCTTCTTCTACCCCTCAAGTGCTGGGATTAAAGGCATGTGCCACCATGCCCGGAGAGATGGGGTCTTCTTAAGTATCCTAGAATGGCCTTAAATTTGTCATCCTCTGTCTCAGCATGAAGACTAATTTATAGTAAGAGAAACCCTGAAAGAACAAAAGAGAACTGAAGATTAGCAGTAACCAGTTCTAGGACAGAGTGAGACCTCAGGTCCTAGATTTCCCTTCCATTTCTTAGCTATGGCAGCATGTTTGATGCTGCTGACCCTGCTGGACACAGACACCCCTTGGTCACATAATTGATTCCACAGGGGAAATGCCAAGACCACAACTGCATGGAAAATGGTTCTTTTTTCTTTTTTAAGAAAATTTTCTCATTCATTTCACACACCAATCAAAGATCCCCCTCTTCCCTCCTCCCACCCCACAGCCTCCCACTCCCAACCCACCTCCCACTCCCTCCCCCACAAGAAGGCAAGGCCTCCTATGAAGAGGCACATCCAGTAGAGGTAAGTCCAAGCCCCTCCCCCTGACTCAAGGCTGCATGAGGTGTCCCATCATAGATAGTGGGCTCCAAAAAGCCTGCTCATGCACCAGGGATGGATTCTGATCCTACCGCCAAGCCCCACCCCCCAAAGCAGATCAGGCTACACACCTGTCTCGCCATGCAGAGGGCCTAGTCCAGTCCCATGCAGGCTCCACAGCCATTGATCCAACTTTTCATAAGCTCCCACTAGTTTGGCTTGGTTGTCTCTGCAGGTTTCCCCACCATGATCCTGATGTACTTGCTCATAGAATCCCTCTTCTCTCTCTTTGACTGGACTACTGGAGCTCGACCTGGTGTTTGGCTGTGGATCTCTGCATCTGCTTCCATCAGTCACTGGAGAAAAGCTCTGTGATGACAGTTAGGGTATTCACTAATCTGATCACTGGGATAAGCCAGTCCAACACAATAAAGGCAACTTACAGCAAGCCAATTAGCCAATATCAAATTAAATGGAGAGAAACTCAAAGCAATTCCACTA
>CABHPH010148231.1:3144-58979 GCA_902168325.1 Peromyscus nudipes | reverse complement strand
TGACTTCATTCCACCCTGCATGAATAAATGTGAGGAAGGAAGGAAGGGGAAAGGGAGGAGGAGAAGAGGATGAAATGAGAGATGGGGAGAAAACAGGGAAGGAGAAAGCCAGAAGAAAGGGGGACGAAGGTGTGTTAGTGACTCCCCTCATAACTGTGCCTGAAGAGACGACATTTAAGGGAATGAAAGTCTGTTTTAGGTCACAGGTCACAGGTCACAGTCCATCCTGGCAGGGATGTGCCTTGCCTTGTCCGTGGTGACAGGAGGTTGCTTGCTCACATCTCACTGGAGAATGCAGAGAGAGGGAAGTACAGGTGCGTGGCCGGCTTTCTCCCTTTTGCTTTTCATTCAGTCTGGGACCTGAGACCACGGGACGCTGCTGCCCACATTCAGGGAAGGTCGTGGCTTCTCAGTTCATCCTCTGTAGAAAAGACCTCAACAGACACATTCAAAATAGTGCCACTTAATCCAATAACGATTTACACTGTCCCTTAATCCAATCAGCAAGATTAAACATTGAGGGCTCCCCCAGTTAGAAAAAGAGGTAAGTTTAGAGAAAAACTAGACCACCCAATGGGGTGCCTCTTAGCTTTCTGCAGATGCTGTTACAAACTACCAGAAGCGAAGGAGATGACGGTAACTGAAATGTATTCTCTCGCCGTCTAGAGGTCAGAGGCTGAAATCAAGTTGACGGTGGGCTTGGTTCCTCTGGGAAGAAGGGAGATTCTGTCACAGATACGTGTCCCAGCTTCTGGGCTCTGTCACAATCTTTGTCCTTCACTGACTTGTAAAAGCTTCTGCCTGCACTGTCATGTGACATCACCTCTTCTTCCTGCAAAAATGACAGTCATTGGATTGCGTCCCACCCAGATGCTCTTGTCTCAAGATCTTTTTCTGTTTTGTTTTGTTTTTTTCCCTTGGTTTACTGAGACAGAGTTTCTCTGTCCTGGAACTCACTCTGTAGACCAGGCTATCCTCTCAGAGATATACCTACCTCTGCCTCCTGAGTGCTGGGATTAAAGACATGCGCCACCACCGCCCAGCTCAAGATCCCTTTTTTAACTTCTAATTTAGTATACATTTATTTTTCAATTGTGTGTGTGTGGGTGTGGGTGTGTGTGTGTGTGTGTGTGTGTGTGCAGGTGCATGCCACAGCACTCATGCTGACGTCAGAGGACAAACTGTGAGAGTGGGTTCTTTTCTTCTACCGGGTGTGTGCACCAGAAACGAACTCAAGCCTGGCAGCAAGCACCTCTTCTGGCTGAGCCATCTATCACCACCTCCAAGATCCTTAATTTCATTCTACCTACGAAGTCCCTTTTGCCAAGTATGTCCCCAGACAGCAGTTCTAGAGGGACAAGTCTTGGAAAGGCCAGCAGGTAACACAGGTGGCTCTCAAGCAGCAGCACTTCTCACTCTGCGTGTGGAGAGCAGGCTGCACTTATCCAGTCCAGCACACACAGACACGATACTAAGTGAGTTCCACCCATCAGCGCGATGATCGCACTCACAGTTTGTTCCGTCTCTGCCTGTGGACGCGTGGCTCTCAGAGCCCCATGCAGAACAACATGTAAACTAATAACAGGCACCCCTCTCTACGGCCATGTGCTCTCCGCTGGTCACTCATAATGCAGTCCTCTTAAAGGTGGAATAGCCTGGCCTCAAAAGAGAATCCCTCTCATCTTCTCCTGGGCTTTCATGGTGTGGGGACAAAGCTTCAGAAGTGAACTGTGGTTTCTTTACAGCTCCTTTAAAGATGCTAGGTGCAGAGTTTGCCGCAGGGGAAAACACAAGCGAGTTAAAAGGAAAAGAACAAAAATTTTCCAATAAGAATTGGTGCCAAGTAGAAGCGACAGCAACTAAGTGATAATGACATTAACACAAGGGTGTATGGAGTGTGTGTGTGTGTGTGTGTGTGTGTGTGTGTGTGTGTGTGTGTGCTGGTGCAAGCAATCATGTGTATTCAGAGGCTAAAGGGGGTGATCAGGTGAGTAAGCTTTGTTAGTCTCTGTCTTACTCTCTTGAACCTGGAGCTCTGCTGAAGGACGGCAAGCCCCAGCAGCCCTGCCGTCTCCACCCTCCACAGCACTGTGGTTACACGTGTATGTGCGGCCATGCCCAGCTTTTCACATGTGTGCTATGGATCCGAACTCAGGTCCTCATGCCTGCACGGCGAGTGCTCTTACCCACTGAGCCACCTCCCCAGTGCCCTTTTGCTTTAATTGGCACATGACACTCATCCATGTCTATGGGATATGGTGTACTATTTCATGCACACACTGTGCATTGATCAAATAAAGTGGGCATACCCATACTCTTGAGCATGTATCATTTCTTTCTGTGAGGACATTCAAATCCTCTCTTCTGGGCCGTGGAAATGGCTGCCAAGCCTGACAACGGCTTTGGTGTCTGGAGCTCACATGATAGAAGGAGAGGACCGACTCCCACAAGTTGTCCTCTGACCTGTACATGTGGCAAGTGTACTCACGTACATAAAGACACATATGTGCAAGCATGTACATGCGACACGTTTTTATAAATTAAAATAAAGGAAAAAGCCTCTCTTCTAATTATAGGAAATATGTAATGGAAAATAGTTAACTATAGTCGCCCATCTGTGCAACAGAAGATTCAGATTCATTTCTTCCAGCTGTAATTCTCTCCCCATTCCATCCTTAATACCATCCCCAGCTTCTGGTAACTCCTGCTTCAGTGAGCTTGTTTGTTTTAGATTCCACAAATGAGTGATTCGCAGAGGCAGAGGCAGAGGCAGGAGGATGGCCATGAGTGAATGAGGTCACAGTTATGTCTGCACTTGGCTTATCCTACTGAACACTATGCCCTCCAGACTCACCCACGGTGCTGCGGATGACAGGGTAACCATCTCTTCCTTCTCCGGCACTGAGGCTGGAACCCAGCGCCACACACACACTAGAGCAGCGTTCCCGACCGTCCTAACACCATAGTTCTTTAACACAGTTCCTCACAGTCCGGGGACACCAACCGTAAGATTAATTCTGTTGCTACTTATAACTGTAATTTTGCTACTACTATGAATCGTAATGTAAATATCTGTGTTTTCTGATGATCTTTGGGGGTCAAGACCCACAGGTTGAGAACCACAGCGTTAGAGCAGGTGGCCAGGGTATTGAAAGTGCTGAGCTTCAGAACTGACAGGGACCCTGCAGGTGTCAGTGAAGGCAGTGAGTCTCAAAAAGATGAGAATGAAAACCTGCTTCGGATGGACTGCGTCAAACTGGATCAGACTTAGGGAATCTAGTACCAGGTGGTTCAGGGTCAGCATATTTAAACAAGGTACAGTTTGGGGAAAGGTTCCCAGGCAACAATCTTTCCAATTCCAGGTGCACAACAAAGCTTAAGTTGTAACTACTTAGAAACTCCTATACAAAATACATGTGACCGTGAGGGTGGGTTCCACAGCTGAAAGGCCTAGAATCTAGTGTGGTCTCTGACTGATAGCATAGAGGTCAGCAGGCCATAGAGTACAGGTGACTTCTCCCCTAAGGATGGGTAATGGTCTAGGGAGGGAAGAGTCTGGGATAATTATTCTGGGGAATTTGGGTGAGGTCTGCCTCCACAGATAGCAAAAGGGTCACCAGGTCATTAACAAAATCCACTCCCAGGCTTCTGTGTGGGAAAACAGGTATGTTATCTCCTCCACTGAGACGAGGCCCCTGTGTATTTAACATCCCTGCTTTCCCTAGTGATCTGTGGGTGCAAGGACCTTTGTGCTCCAACCAGAACCCTGAGGCAAAGGAAAGACTCAGTGAGAGTCCTTGTGCCATGCAGGGCGAGATACCATCGGCACCCAAGTCCAGGTGGCAAGAGGGGGCAGACGTAACTAACAGGCTCCCCTTGCCCACACTGTCTGCTCTTTGGTGCTGCAACAGACAGCTGGAGTATCCAGTATCCATTCCCCTCTCTGCACCAGTTTCTTTTCATTTTTAACATACTTTTCATTTGTTTAAGTTTTTGTTTGTTTGGTATGTGTGTCCATGTGCATGTGGTATGTGTGTAGCACATGCACACATATGTGGATGTACATTCCTATGCATGCAAGGCCAGAGGAAGACGTCAGGTGACCTACTCTGTTACACTCTGCTTTATTCCCTGGAAACAATGTCTCTTGCTAAACATGGAGTCAGACAGGCAGCAAGCCTCCAGCGATGTCCTGCCTCTGCTCCCCAAAGCACTGGGGTTAAAGCTTGTGAGCAGCCACACCAACTTTTCATGTGATTGCTGATGATTAAAACTCAAGTTCTCGAGCATGGACGGCAAGTATTCTTGCCCACTGAGCCACCTCCCCAGACTAAGAACACTCATTCATAACTGGCCCCATGGCCATTTGCAACAAAGACAACTGCTTTGTAACCAGGGAGAGAGTTTATGGGAGCATTATAGGGAGTGTGTAGAGGAGAGTTCTATATTCAGCCAGCCCCTGGGGAAGCAGGAGTCCAGCAGGGCTTTCTGAAAACAGTGCATCAAGTTCAATGCTTCCCTGCTTACCATGGGACGGGGAATTCTGGCAATGCTACTGTCTCAGCCTCCCAATGCTGGGATTACAAGCATGCGCCCATGCCAGGCAATTTTTCCATCCATTGACACAAAAAGCAAACGTTTGCATCAGCCTTACTCGGGGCCAGATGCGGTCCCCGGCACTTGGCATCTACCAGGGTGTCTAGCCCTTGCGACAAGCGTTACAGCAAGACCCACGTGACTGTGTGGACTGCGCGCTGTCGTCACACCAGCCGGTCTCCGCAGACCCACCGTTTGGGGCTGGCTGCCAAAGTCCCCATTATGTGGTCACCACAAAGTGAAACATTGAAAATTCTGGTCCTACTGTATCTCCCTCCCGAAACACATCTCTGATGCCATGGAAAATATTGTGACACCTGCTCATACTGCCACCAAAATGGTGCCTTTGTTCTTCGCGCTGCAGAAAATGTGAATTAAGTTTCTGAAGCAGATCCCGAGGGCCAAGCTGAGAGGAAAGTGGAGTAAAATGATTGAAGTCTGGCCTTAAAACCTGGTGTGGACAGAGTGCTGGTCCCAGCCCTGCTGTGTGACCTCAGACAAACAGCTTAACTTCTCTGTGCCCCAGAGCCCCATCTGGTATACTGGAGTTGAGAATAAAGGGCCTAATGTAGTAAAAACAGGACTCAACAAAGGTTTTATGTAAGGGTAGTAAATATTTCAGCTTGGCAGACCACGTTGGTCTCTGCTCCCACCAATCCTCTCTGCTCCTGCAGTGGGAAAGCTACTGTAGATAAATAATTGAGTAGGTCTCTGTTCCAGATACTTCCAGAGAGATGGTTCAGCAGGTAAAAATGTCTGCTGCCAAGCCTGATGAAGTGAGTTCGATCCCTGGGCCCCAGTGGTTGAAAGCAGAGAAAACTCTCTCTCAAATACAGTGCATGTGTGAGGATTTGTAGCATGAGTTCATACTTTGATGGCAAGAGCCTGGCTTCCCATCCCAAACTCTTAAAGCTGTGATGGCACACATTCAGGGACCTGCTTTCTCAACAGGACCCAGCAGCCTCACAGGCCACTCAGTATGAACACAAGGCCTTACCCAGTTGATGAAGTCAACACCCTTAGAATCCAATTACTTCTCAATACCGCCTGCCAGGGACCACGCTTGCACCACCAGAGCCTTCTGAGCTAACACCAAAGCTTAACACTCCTGTTGCAAAAGAAGGACGCTGCACATGGTCTACCAGTTTACGAAGTCCTTTCAGGTTTAAAAGCATTGACATTTTGAGCCTAACGCTGGCCCTATGAGGGAGAGCCGAGTCCTCTCGTTTTATAGATGGGAACACAGGGGTGTGCTAGGGTTAAGAAAGTCCCTGTGTTAACCCAGCGTTCTCTAGAGAACCAGAACTGATAGAAAGATTGTAATTAAAGGGGATTCCCTGGATAGGTTAACACACTCTGTTGGATAAAGGCTGGTGAGGCCAAAAGCCTCAATCTGATGCTGAAGGTCTGGAGGATTCCCAGAAAGCAACCAGTCTTTAGTCCATGCTGGGAGTCCAAGAAGCTGGATTCTCATGTCAGCATAGGATGGTAGTGGCAGCAGCCATGGATGGATGCACAGTCACCAGCAAGAACCAAAGATCAGCGTGGAGCACTGTGCTGTACTCAGAAGTTTTTCTACCTGGGCCATTACTCAGATGCCTCCCACTCTTGTGTGACTGGTCCCCCTCAGTTAATCACTCCTGGAAATGACTTCACAGACCCATCCAGAAGTATATCACATCCTTGATTCCAGATCCTAACAAGCTAACTATCAAGATTTACCATCACAGTGTCCGAGCATTCACGGGTATTCAAGAGACAGTGCTGGGATCAGAGCAGGGGTTCCTAAATTGAAATATGGTTCTCTGTCCATTGATTTGGAGCTGCCCAGCTGTTCAGTATCAACAAAATACTGAACAACTGTGGTGATATTTTATTTGTACTGAAATGTGATTTTATTTGTATGTTAATAAATAAAGTTGCCTGGGGGTCAGAGCTAATAGCAAGCCATAGCAGAAGTCGGGCAGTGGTGGTGGTGCACATCTTTAATCCTGATCACATGACAGGCAGATCTCTGTGTGTTCAAGGATACAGCCAGCATGGAGACACACACCTTTAATCTCAATACCAACCATAGAAGACCTGGAGGTCTGTATAGACAGGCAGTGATGAGGAGGTCATGTGGTTGGGTTTACAACCAATGAGAAGGCAGAACAGAAAGTCAATAAAAGGACAGACACACAGGAAGTAGGTCTCTTTCTGAGGGGAAGGACAGCAGCAGTAGCGAAGGGTAAGAAAAGGTTTTTAGCTCTTAGCTACTGCTCTGACCTCTTGGGCTTTCAACTCTGAATTTTGGCTCAGTGTTTCTTATTTAATAAGACTGTTTGTCTACAAACAACCCGGCTTCTCAGACTGAGCCCTCCCTAACTGAATGTGGGGGTCTCAAACACTTTGGCAACAGTAGGATTTGTATGAAGAAGCAACAACAAAAAGCTCGTTCCAGGCTGGGGTGTAGGTTGGCTGGAGGAACGCTTCCCTAGGCTGCACAAAGCCCTGGGTTTGATCCCCAGCACCCCATCATCCTCTCAGAAAGCCCTCCTGCCTATTCTTGGCTTGGTTTGGTTTTTTTTTAATGTGACCCACTGAGTTTTTTGTTTAACACTATGTGGCATCTGGGAGCAGCATTGAACACCCAGTAGGGTACCTCATTTCAAACTCTGTTTTATTGTTATATTTTATTATTACTTCCTATATTGTATTTAATTAACTTGCAAAATAGTAGGCTTCCGTGTGGGTTTTTCATACATGTTTGGTTTGAAAACAAATACTGAATATTTTCCTACCATCATCCCTTAGCATCCATCAAATCAGTGTGTCTTTGAATTGCATTACTAGAATGTTTGATTATAAAATTGCTGTTTGAGATGCTGTCTTGAGTTTCATTTTTTTTTATTATTGCTTTTGGATTGAAATTTGAACAGAATTTCCAACAATTTCTATAATGACCCTAAACACACTTTATTCCATTTTGTACTGTGCATTTATGTGAAGTGGCATCCTCGGCACTGATGATTATAAAAATCAAAATATTGATCAACTCTACAAAGTGTTGAAGATACTCTACAGCCTGCATTATCAAATATTCAGCCAAGATTTAACTCTTTATGTAAAAATAAACAAGCACTTCAATCTCATTAGCATACAAATTTGCCTTTGTCTTTAATACATAGTCAGATTATGGGCAAAGCAGAGAACTGGGTCTGTGTGTTTAGTCTCCACTGTGTATAGTCGTGACATACAGAGCTGCGCTGCATAAGGATGTGTGTTGTGCATTGTGCAAATCCCCTTCCAGGCCCCCTTCCCTTTCCCACATAGCACCTTTACCTTAGTCCCCCTCTCCCCAGGGGGTTTGCTCCTTTGGTGTCATAGCAACAGCCACAATTTTACATATCTCTATAAAATCTAGGATCCATAAAGTACAGAAAACACACAATATTTGTTTTTGCAGGACTACATCTGTTCACTTAAAATGATTATGGCCAGTTACATGCATTTTCCTGCAAACAACATGACTTCTTTCTTTCTGTTTTGTTTTGTTCTGTTTTGTTTGAGTCAGGGTCTCTCTATGTAGTCCTGGCTGTCCTAGAACTCACTGGGTAGACCAGGCTAGCCCCAAACTCACAGAGATCCACCTGCCTCTGCCTCTAGAACACTGAGATTAAATATGTGTGCCTCCAATTTCTTTTTTCTTAGAGCTGACATTTATTTCCATTGTGCATACAATCCATAATTGTGAAAGAATTGTATTGTGCATACATTCCACAATTGTGAAAGAATTATTTTTGGTTGTTTGCTCAGTATTTGTTTATTTTGCACGTGTGTGAGTCAGAGGACAAATTTCAGGAGTCAGTCCTCTCCTTCCACCCTGAGGGTTCCAGGAGTTGAACCCAGGTCACTGACTTGACATGTGACTTAACCCATGGAGCCCTTTCACAGGCCTCAAGAATTGTTTTTAAATAAATTTAAACAGTATCATTTGGTATCAGCACATGTTTGATTTGGGTCCTTATTTTATTATGCCCAAGGTTGTATAAAAATTTCTCAGGTGAAAGGAGTCACCAGTGGACAAAGTATCAAGAAGTCTTGCTATGGAGAAGGCTTTGTAGCCCTGTCCCTGCAGTGGCAGGGTCTTCATGTCACACAGGGTTACCTGTCTCAGGATGGGGCCCCAGGAGCAGACCCTAAGACAAGGATCCTACTGCAAGCAGTTATTGCAGAGGGCTTCACAGGAAGCGTTGGTGGGGTGGGAAGATAAGGCGGGAATGAGGGACAGGCATCAAGTACGTGTGTCAAAATACCCATTGCAAACTCCAGGCATACTGTGAGAAACATGGCTTAGTTTCCCACACAGAGGTGAGGACTCTGCAGTATCACCCACCAATTCCCAGAACCAGGAACTGCAGGCAGCGCATTCTTTCCCTGACACGTCCAGTCTTCCCAAAGTACGGACAGATGTTGCTGTTAGCCAGGGAAGCCCTTAGGATAGAAGACACACAAGAGACAAAGGTGGATGCTGAGAGGTGAGTGGGGTACCTCAATGGCAGGACAGCACTGAGTGACAAGCTGGTCTGTGTCCAGTCCGTTTGAACTGATGTCAGCATTCATTTCCACAAACCCACCTGGTGGCACATAATTGCAGCATCAGGCTGAGGCTGGAGAATTGCCAATAGTTTAAGGCCAGCCTGAGCTACTTAATGAGTTTGAGACCAGCCTGTATAGATAACAAATTCCAGGCCAGCCAGGCTACACAGCAAGATCCTGTCTCAACACATACATTTACAGCTGGGTATCTTGAACATGAAGCCAGCCCAGGTTACAGTGTATTTTGGGTAGGGGAAGGAGAGAGAAAGGAAAGGCCTGGCTGTGGAGATAGCTCAATCACTACAGTGCTCTCCTGGCAAGCCTGTGGACCTGAGTTCAATCCACAGAACCCATGTGAAAGATCCAGGTGTGGTGGTGAACATTTGCCTCTCAGAGATGGGACGGTGGGAACAGGGGGATCTCCGGGGCTCACTGGCTAACCAGTTCCAGGTAGTGAGAGACCTTGTCTCAAAAAATAAAGTTGGGCAGTACCTGAGATTGTACCCCAACATCTACCTACATGTGCACACACATGAACATACACAAAAAGAAAGAAGAAAAAGAGAAACGAAGGAAAGAAAGAAGGAAGGAAGAAGAAGGGCTGGGAAGATGGCTCAATGGTTAGGACCCAGGTTCAATTCTAGGCACTCACATGGCAACTCACAACCATCTACACCTCCAGTTCCAGGGGATCTGATGCCTTCCTTCTTCTGGATCCTCAGACATCAGACATGCATGTGATGAACAAAAACACCCACACACATAAAATTAAATAAATAAAAGTTTTAAAAAGAAAAGAAAAAGCCACATTTACTTGGTTTTTAAGATGCAAGACACCATTACCTTTAAGATGGGCCCATACAGAATTACATTTTCTCCAAACTTCAAAGAAAAACTTCATTGAATTCATACTGAAAGCATTCTAATCTCAGAAAGGTTAAGAGTTTAAAAGAAAGTGTCTCAAGCTTGATATGAGACGACTCTGTCTTGCCACCCCCGTAAGAAAGCTTCTACCATTCTGACCCTCTGTCCCGATCTGAGTTTAGAAAACAGGACTATTTTGTTTGCAAGTCTGTTGCAGCTCTGAAGTTCAGTGATTTTCTATTTCTTCACACTGTCTTTGTCATAGCAATACAATGCTCATTTCCATTTCAAAAACTAGCTCTGCCTACTCCACGTCTTCAAACAAAACTCAGATCCCTGCTTAATATTAAAAATAAATAAATAAAAAGAGCAACTTCGATATCCGGGCACCCACCTAAAAGCAACAAAGGAAGCCACAGTGCTTCCTCCACTAAGCCATTCTCATTAAAATGCACATTTATTAATTAGATGCCTCAGAGGCTGGCTAATTTTGTTACAAGGAGAAAGGAAGAGACCGAACATTTATTAATGGACTCCCAGCAGCTGTGCTAATGGCAAGAGATATAGCATTTCACACAATCCCAACTGCAGCCAGGAACAAAAAACAAGATTGTCACTTGCCCCAAGTCATTTCTCTGGCAAGCCACAAATTTGGGAGGATGCTGGCAGATCCATCTACCGACACTCACAACTTAATAAACACAGAGCACAGAGAGGCAGCTGAGAAGGGTGAAGGAGAAGAAAAACCGGGGAAAAAGAAGGGGAGGTAGGAGGATTCCACCCTCCAGAGTTGTACCCACTCATAACGCTGGACCACATGATGTTGCTAGGAAACAAGACGTTTCCTGATTCCTAAAGATGGAAGGTGGATTATCCCACAAAAATAGGAGAAAACTTTCCCTTTCCTTCTTCCATCTTTTGCCCTGTTTACTTATTTATTTACTTACTCAGTTATTTGTTTTTATTGTGAGAGAGCATGGAACAAGAGTGCTGCCACACAGCTGTGAAAGCAGAGGACAACTCTCAGGAGTAGGCTCTCCCCTTCCACCACGGGCTCTGGAGAATGAACTCAGGCCTTTTCCCCACTGGGCCATCTCACCTGCTGTCTTTTGTCATCTACATGACATTCTACATGAGCCCACCAAACCCTTGGGTTTCAAATTCTTTTTAAATCATTCCTCTCATTCACTTTATTCAGCATTTCATTTTTCATTGTGTTTTTCCTTCTTCATTCTCAACATTTCTAGAGCATAATAAATCTGGCCCCTTTATAATCCTGCATGAATCTAAGACTTTGTTTTCTAAGTCCAGGATAATAAAATAAAAGCTGTAACTACACATTAAGCTCCATTAATACAGCTGTCAGGAAAGTGTAGACTGTACAGAGACAATGAGGAGGATCTAGGCTGTCCCAGACACCGGCATCTCTGTCACCCAGTGTCATAGTTCCATCTTCGAGATTCATTCTTCATCTATGCAAATGCCAGCTGAGAAACTAGGGAATCCTGAGACGACTCCTTTATAACCTTGTGATGATTTGAGAATGGGAGGGAGGGCAGAAAAATGCATGGCTCCCCTTCTTAGAAAAATTCAATAGGAGCTGGAGAGAGCAAGTAAATGTAAGGACCTGGGTTTGACTCCCAGCACCTGGTTTTAAAAAAAATAAAAGCTGGGAAGGCAGTTCATGCTTGTGATCCCGGCACTAGGGAGGCAGCAACAGGTGGACCTCTGGAGCAGCTGGCCAGCCTGCCTAGCCTACTTGCTAAGTTGCAGAACAGAGAGAGATCCTGCCTCAAAAATTAAGGTGGTTGACTCCTGAGGAACTACACCCAAGGATGATCTTGGCCCTCTACACATACACACATACACATGCATGTGCATACATGCATGCACAAATACAAACACACATATAAAGAAAAAGGAAAATTCAGACAGACACTAATTTTCTATACATATTTGATACCCCAACGTGAGAGCCACTATTTGAATGGCTGTACCTAAATCTCTCTGGACCACAGTTGAGGCATCAAGACATGGGTTACAGAGCTGGAGAGATGCTCAGCTGGTAAAAGTGCTTGCAGCCAAGTCTGAAGACCTGAGTTCAAGCCCCGGAACCCACACAGTAGAGGACAAAAACACACAACTCTCTGGTTTCCACACACACCATGGCAGGCATATGCCCACTCCCAACCACAGAAACAAAATAAACAGTAAATGTAATTTTTTAAAGAAGTGGGCTAAGGGACATGAATATCTACCACTAATTTAAAGTGGACTGATTGAAATTCAGATATCTTTGCAATGCCTTTGAGCTCATCTACAAGTGTGGTTTGAAGAAATAATGGTGTACTGGCCTAGCCAAGATGATACATTAGTGTAACTGAAGTTTTCCTGTGCCCCACCTGGCCCACGGTCAGGACAAATCTCTCTCACCCGCCAGTCCTGAGTCTTAGGTTTGTGAGGCTCCTAAGTAAACCCAAGTAAACACACAGAGGCTTATATTAATTAAAACTGCTCGGCTATTAGCTCAGGCTAACTATTGACTAGCTCTTACACTTAAATTAACTCATAATTCTTATTTATGTTTAGCCACATGGCTTGGTACCTTTTCCCAGTTCTGCCTTCATGTCTTGCTTCCTCTATGTCTGGCTGGTGACTCCTGACTCTTCCCAGAATTCTCTTCTCTGTTTGTCCTGCCTATACTTCCTGCCTGGCTACTGGCCAATCAGCACTTTATTTATTAACCAATCAGAGCAACACATTCACAGCATACAGAGCAATATCCACAGCACATTAGGCTATCAAATGTTGCTATTTTTGTTCTGTTTTGTTTTGTTTTGTTTTGTTTTGTTTTTCTATAAGGTGCAGGGAGCATTAAATTTTCCCTCTACTCTCTAAAGTTCGTTCATTTGAATCTCTGGAATAAGCTGACAGGCAGTAGGGAATTAATTGGAGAAGGGGCAGCTAAATTTACCACGAATACCAGGAGCCTCACAAACCTAAGACTCAGAGACAGCCAGATGGCTGGGTTTACAAAGCTCACAGAAGAAGAGCAGGGCAGAATAGGTGCTTGGGGATCTCTCTATGAATCCCAGGCTGGCCTCAAACTTGTGGCTATCCTCCTGCCTCAGCCTCCCAAATGTTGGGATTATAGGCATGTACCACCACACTGGACACATGCAGAAACAGTTCCTCAAGAGCTGCTCCTGGGACCTGGGGAGGGGGAAGAGCTGGCCCAGAAAGGGGAGTGAGTGGTTGTGGCCAAATGTCTCCAGGCCACAGCCTGAGCTTTTCCAGAGATGTGAGCTTTGGTTGATAGGATTTCACACAGGAGACGTGAGATGATTGCATTCCTGCTTTGGGAACTTCCACCAGAGAAGTCAGAGGTACAGCTCTGTGTGCTCCCAGGGGAGTCAGAGGAGCACAAGACAAGAGGGTACGAGGTCAGAGGGGCTGTGGATTTCCTTTAGTTCAAAGCTCTCAGCATGCAAAAGCACTGTGCTTTGAGGTGTTATTTTCTGGGCCTCAGAAAAGGCAGAAAGGTGGACGAAAGTTCTGAGTGGTCAGAACTCGGGGGTAGTCAGTGATAAGAGTCCTCTGCCGGGTGCTAGGGGTGAGTTAGCTGCCGGCTGAGTGTGCTTCTCTGTGGCTCATTAGCCAGCTCCCTCCGGTGATGAATGGAGGAAGTAGGCTGGATGTCTTCTGTCAGCTTTCTGCCCTCTTACCCCCAGCTGGGCATGCCTGCTGGGGACTTAGATGACCCCCAGCCTGAGGACAAGTGTATCTCCACTGAGGTACACAGGAGTGCAGACTGAGTCCAGGGCTGGGGGTGGAGCTTAGTTTGGGAGACTGTGTTCTCAGCAGGCACAAAGCCCTGGTTCAATCCCCAGCACCATTTAAACCCTGCATAGTGGGGTATGACTGGAATCCCAGCATTCACAGGGTAGAAGCAGACGGGGATATCAGAAGTTCGAGGTCAGCTTGGGTTACAAAATGTGTTCAAGGTCAATCTGCCCTATATAAGACCTGTCTTAGAAAAAAAAATATAGAAGCCATCCTGGATGTCCTGCCCCACTGAGCTCCCAGATAGTCCCAGCCCCAGCTACAATGCTCACAACAGAACCCAGCCAGAGCCCCAGCTGAGCCCAATCAGCACACAGAAGCCTGGGAGAGAACAGCAAACTGATGTTTAAGCTACCAGGTTTCACAGCAAGAGCTAACCAGAAGGAGCTGTGAGAATTAATTTAGAATTGTCCCAAGGCACTAAGGGTTCCTTATGTGTCAGCAGATTCACTCCTGCTATGATTGGTCCATCTGACAAATGAAGAAATTGGGATTCAGAGAGAATGGTACTGAGCTGGGACGCTGCACAGCTGGACACAGCCGCACAGCTGGACACAGCCCCAGATTGCCTGACTGGACTCCTGCTTTCCCCTTGGCTCGGGACCATCTCTAACCATCGAAGCCTGCTGGAAATGGAGCTAACTGCGTTCCTCCCTGGCAGCCCTGGGTCTCCCTCTCCCAGGCGACTCACTAGGAAAGGTCCACTGGGCAGAGATGGCACAGATGGCAAAGACGGTGCCCACTGCTCAGTGCTGTGCCCTACCATGCCGGCTCGGCATACCAGAGCCATGCTCTGGTCCTTCCCACAGGAGTCTGCACGTGCAGCCTCCGGAAAGGAGAACAAACAGAGCCCAGGTTGGCCTCAAACTCCTAGCTGTCCTGTTGCCTCAGTCTCCAGGGTTCAAGAACAACAGGCCTGCACTATGAGACCCAGTTCCAAACAACGGATAACCTTTGAACCCTCACACTGGCGCCTGTGAGGAGGTCCTTGACTCATTGTTCAGGTAAGGAAACGAACACAGTGATGCGGGGTTGACTGCAGCTCACACCTATAGATTCAAACTTCAGTCCACCCAGCCCCAAACCTACCTCTGTGGCAGCACGCCTCCTCACCAGGCCTGTGTTGGCCAACACGGCTTGGGACCTAGAGATTTGTCCCAAAGCCAGAAGATGGATGCAGCTAATTTCCATTAGGACTAATGGAAGACAGAAGAGATTGTTTTTCTTATAATTAGGAGAGAATTCAGCCTTCACAGACAACGAGCCTAATATCTCAGCTTATGTAACAAAAGAAAGAGATGGCAAATGGATGCAATTAAGGGAGAGAAGAAACCATTTGGATTAGTGGCCTCGGAAGTGATGAGGCGAGGGTCCGGTGTAATTCTGAACAGAACCGTCCCTGCTGCCTATCCGGGTAGATTTCAGATCCTCATAGCCAAGCATGAGGCAGTCTCTCACTGACCTGGAACTTGCCGATTTAGACTAGATTGGCTGGCCAGAAAACCCTGGATCCACCATGTCCACCTCCCCAAGGCTGGGATTACAAGCACACAGTCTCCACACCTGACTTTTACATGGCAATCTGAGCTCAGGTTCTTATACGTGTGGCAAGCGCTTTGTGCACTGACCTGCAGAGTCCCCATGCCCTCCTGTGCTTCAGTTGACTCAGCCTACCCCATTATGTATTTACAAACCTAAATCCCAGGTCTGTCTCTTGGTGGTTGCATAACACTGGGCAGGGATTACCCTTTCTGAACGCTGTTTTGTGATTTATCTGTAAGAGTCACTTCTCCAGGACTGTCACAAAGGCCCTAGGGGGAATGCTTAGAGAATGCATGGCACGCCCTCGGTCCTTATTAGTGGTCCCTTTCCTTCCAGCATCTTATTCCCAGGAGGAAGGGGGGCCTGGAAGAGCTGGGAGATGTGCACAGGATCTCAGGGACTGGTTTTCACCCAGTCTTCTCATTTTCTCTTCTTGGCTATCGATTGCAGCAACACCGGCATTTTTTGCTTCTTATAAAATAAATCAATATCCCATTAGCTAACATGTTGCATAGCTGTCCAACACAGGCAGCTGTTAGGAGCCTGCTGGAGCTGCAGGGCCAGAACTCAGGTTCAGTCCTAACAGATGCAGCCCTTTTTCAGAGGCATGGGTCACTGATAGGAGCCGGTCAGCCTCAAGCTCTTTGTGGTATGTGGCCCTCAATGTCCCTCCATTGGATCTCACACCAGCCACAAAGAGATCCCTGCAGAATTAACCCTTCAACGGAATCCATTCATTTGACAAACACTGATGGAGTCCTTGTCTTGAAGCCCTGGGTCCCACAGTCAGCACTGTGGTACCCATGCTCATAATCTCAGAACTCAGGAGGTTATCACCCTCGGCTACATAGCAAGTTTGAGACCAGCTTGGGCAGCGTGAAATCCTGTCTCAAAAAACAATAACAACAAACAAATGAACAAGGGCTACGGAAATGGGGGGGGGCTGTCAGTAGAGGGCTTGCCTTGCAAGCAGGGGAACCTAAGCTGAATCCCCCAAAACCCATTGTGACCCAGTGATAGGGAGGTGGAGACAGGTGGATCCTGGGGGCTCACTAGTCAGCCAGCCAAGCCAAAATTGCCAAGTCCCAACCCAGTGGGAGATCATGTCTTAAAAAATAAGAGCTCCCAAGAAATAATACCAAGGTTGTCCTCTGGCCTCCCTGTACAAATGTACACATGTGCAACTGCACACACAAGAACACACACATCTACAGGTGTAATGGTACACACCCACAGTACTTGGAAGGCTAAAGCAAGAGGACTTTGAGTTGAAGACCAGCCTTGGCTGCATAACGAGACCCTGTCTCTGAAAATTTTCTAACAAGGCTGGCAAGATGGCTCCTCAGAGGAAAGCTGCCACAAGCCTGATGCCCCAGCCTCAGTCCCTGGATTCCATGTACATGTGAGGGGAAAGGCAAACACACAAGATACATTAATAACACATAAAAATTTTAAATGAAACACACACACACACACACACACACACACACAAATGCCTTGAAGTGCCAGTGGGACTCCCCTAGCATTGCTTACTCGGTTGCTCTTCTCACCCACTCACTCACGCTTCATTCACTCCCTCAGGCATGCCTCTCCTTCCGTTCCTTCAGATAAGAGAACCCACAGAAGAGTTAAAGGGAACTTTTCTATCCGTTGCCTGTCCTTACAGGAGGAGGAGGTCACAAGAGAAGGCACTGTCTTTCAGCAAAGGGTGTGACTTAAGCATCACACTTCCATTTTTGTACAAAAAGCATTCCATCATGACCAGACAATGGAATCCCATTAAAGCCTCCAGTGTGATGAAGGGCTAAAGGCACAGGTGTCCTCAGAAGTCGCTCTCCTGTGGAGGCCCCAGACTTAAAGGACTGTCTCAACCTCAGGTCACATGTCCAGCCTGGATTTATAATCAGACAGCCATCCCTCCACCAGCATGCCAGCAGGGCAGGCTGATTCTCATGGGCAAGCTATGGTGCAGCCAGGTGTGGTGGCTAACACCTCCCTCGCAGCACTTAAGAGGTTGAGATGTGAGGATCACTACTTCAAGGCCAGTCTGGGAATGATGGGAAGTGTGGTTAACTTGACAAGCTCTAGACTCACCTGGGAGATGGTCGGGGGCATCCTGTGGAGATGAAGACATGACTGCTCAGTGACTGAAGAAAAGGTTTTTATTGTAGATGCTGTTAGTCAAGTAAGAACCGCCCACATGCCACAACCATGGACTCTGTAACAGGTACTTGTGACGCTGAAAGAGCCTGAGGCCAACGCAGGCTTGGTATGCTAGTAGACACCAAGGTTAGCCATTGCTTCCAGGTTTGGTTTAGGATCTGACAGTCTTATCTAGGTTAACCAAGGTGGGAAGACCCACCCACTGGGGAAGGGCCATTCCCCAGGCAGGGCATCCTGGACTGCACAAATGTAGAAAGAGAGGCAAGCAGCAATGAGTTTGCATTTATCCCTCAGTTTCCTGAGATTGTGGATGTGATGTGGAAAGAGCTGCTTCAAGCTCCTGTGAGCCTGACTTGTCCTCCATGATGAACCTTGAACTGGGAAATAAACCCTTTATCTCTTCAGTTGCTTTTACCAGAGGATTTTATCACAGCACCGATAAAAGAAACACTGAACTAAGAATGAAACCCTGTCTCAAACAAAACAAAACATAAGAAAAGGCAGGGGGAGGCCTAGAGAGATGGTTGGTCTTCCAGAGGACACAGGTTCAATTTCCAGCACCCACGTGGCAGCTCACAACTGTCTGTAACTCCGTTCCAGGGGATCTGATGCCCTCTTCTGGCCTCCACAGGCACAGCACACACATGATGCACAGATATACATGCAGCCCATACACATGGAATAACAAAATAAATCAAAATTTTAAAAAAGGGCAGGAAAGCAAATTGCAGAATTAAAACAATACAGAAACTGCAAAAGTGCAACAAAAGCAATACTAGTTTTAGAAAGTATTTTAAAAAGCAATTCTTTTAAAACAATATTATTTTTAAAGTACTGGTAATATACTATAAACGTGCTTTTAAAATAATAACAATAAGGTTACTGTCCTTCTTAAGGCTAAGGGTCCTAAAACCTGAAAAGACTTCTCTACAAAGGGGTAGTCAGGAAGTAATTTTGTTTTTCATTTTACAGAGTTTTCTAAAAGCCTGATTGTATTTCTCCATTTCAAATGTTAAAATAGCTACCTTTGTTAATATTTATCTATCACACGTTAACTGTTTGTGTAGATTACTTCACTGAATACACAAAAGCCCTCTAAGAGCTGTGCTGTGTCCTTATTTTGAAATGAGGTTGGGAAGAGCAACAAATAAAAAGGTCCAGAGCCTGCTCCCCAACCCCTAGTCCATCTGCAGGGTCCTGATGTAAGATTTTTTTTTTATGCATTAGTGTTTTGCCTGCATGTCTGTCTGAGAGTGTTGGCTTCCCTGGAACTGGAGTCACAGACAACCGTGAGCTGCCATGTAGGCGCTGGGAACCGAACCTGGGTTCTCTGCAAGAGCAGCCAGTGCTCCCAACCACTAAGCCGTCTCTCCAGCCCCCTGACGTAGATTTAAGTTCAAATAGAGGTCAAAAGGTCAAAAGGTCTGCCCAACTGAGCAGTCTTGATCACTGTGTGGTCCTGGCCATCGGTGACCTGTCATTCATTGTCTGGGATCCTGTCTCTCAAGCAAGATGATCTGACAATTGCCAGAGCTCTTTTCAGGAGTCAAACTCCCCTCTGGGCTGGCACCAGACTTCAGCCTTTTCCATCTCCCAGCAGGAGACTCCTGGGCAAATTTCAATTTCTTGAGGTCCGTTGTCTCAAAAGTCTGATAGCCCAAGGGAAGAACAAAAGTGTCTCCTGTTAGAATATCTTCACCCCTGCCGGGATGGGTATAGTACAGTGCCTTGTCAGCATGGCGGGAAGCTGACAGTTGAACCCAGGGCTTTATCTCATTCAAAAACTGCAGATCCCGAAAGGAAGCTGCCACCAAAATCAGCTCTACTGGTCACTGGCCATTTTCACACTGCTATGACAAAAATGCTGACAGAAAGGACAAGAGGTTACCTTGGCTCACAGTCCCTCAGAGGAAAGACAGACGTAGCAGTGGGACACCGCCAGCTATGGTGACGTAACACGATGGGGAGGTTGGTCACATGACAGACCGTGACAGAGAAAAAAACACAAGGGCACGGGAGCACGTCACCCTCAGGGGCCTACCTCTAGTGACCTACCCCTGCCGTCCAGGTCCCACCTCCGTAATGGTTCCCGAGCCTTCAAAGTAGGGCCACCAGCTGGGGCGACCAGCCACTCAAAACATGACCCTGTTGGGGATGCTTCAGATCCAAACCACAGGAGTAGCTTACTCTAGAACCAAAACTAGCACGTAGGGGTCTGTGCTGGGTTCAGGGGCAAGGGTTAGGAACGTCCCACTTGAGTCTCCCTTGTGGCTGGAGGCCAGTCTCCCTCCTGATGCTCACCCTCTCTGTTGGGTCCTCTCGGCGTGACTCCTGTGACCTGCCCATCCTCATCCTCCATTCCTCTGCACCTTCCTCCCACATCCTAGCTGCTTCTAGGTCTCTGTGTCTAGGACCTTCCATGAGTTCCATCAGTTCCTTTGCCCACGCACTTCCTGTTGCCTCCAATGTTTCTCCCATCATCCTTCACCTGAAACCATTGTTCAAGTCTCCGTTGAGAACTATTTAGAATCAGAAGGAGTTCTAATTTTAAAACAAAATTAGAAGTACATGCAGTGGGGCAGAAAATCTGAAGGGTGAATATCTCCCCACACAAAACAAAATACCCTTGTTGGGACATTCATTAGTTATGATTATCTCTTGCCAAGTGACAAACTATTCCAAAACTTAATGGCTTACAACAACAATGATCCATCTATTCACAGACATATAATTTGGGGAGGGCTTGGAGGAAGCAGCTCAGCTATTCCAAGCAGTCATCAAAAGGGTAGGTATAAGAGAGCTACATCTTAACTCACAGGATGTTCCTGTTGTGAGCTGGGACCTTGTGGGGGTGGGGGTACAGATCTCAGTCTCTTTTTACACAGGCCTCCCATGGGATGCTTACAACATGAAGGCTCCTTCCAAAGAGCAAGCATAAGCAAATATTTGGGGCTTGTTTATGACTTCACAGCCGCACACCATTACTTCTGCTAAACTCAAGTAGTAGCAGACTCACACGGGGAACAAAGAGTTTAACTACTAGTGATGGTAGAAAGTTCTAGAACAGCATGTGAGGCAGGAGACATGGTTGTAGCCACCTTTGAAAAACAGCACCGGCCACAAAAGGCACAGTGGCTTTCCTGTGACCTTCAGATAATTGCTTTAGAATTTCTAATCATTTCTCCTGCTTTTGCAATAGGAACCATGCAACAGAAAACAGAATCCAGGACCTGGGATAGCAGCCCATTATGCCCAACATCCTAATGGTGATGGGTCTCAGGGAATATCAAAGGAGGTAGACAAGCCCCAGGCAACACAAGATCAAAAATCTTTCCTCCTACCCTCTTTATGTTATTGGTTACCATGGTGGTGAGAAAGCTAGAATTAAGAGGCAACTGGAGACCTTCTCAAAATATTAGAGCCTATAAGATCTTTCTCAAGAATCTTACATGGCTGGGGATTGCTCTGTGGATAAAGACACTTGCTGCCAAGCCTGATGAGCTATGTTCAGTCACTAGGTCTTTCACAGTGGAAGGAAAAAAACCTACTCTCAAAAGTTGTTCTCTAGCCGGGTGATGTTGGCACACACCTTTAATCCCAGCATTCAGGAGGCAGAGGCAAGTGGATCTCTATGAGTTCGAGGCCAGCCTGTTCTACAAAGAGAGTTTTAGGACAGCCAGGGTTACAAAGAGAAACCCTGTCTCAAAAAACAAAAACAAAAACAAAAAAGTTGTTCTCTGTCCTCCAGATATGTGTGTGTGTGTGTATATATATATATATATATATATATATATATATATATATATATGTTGTTGAAACATTCCATCCTGCAGGGAAGCTCATTAAGACAAAAGGTAAACAACTCAAAAGAGCTTCAGGAAGTCCCTGAAACTGATCAGATTCTCTTGGCCCCTCCCTCCCAAGAGTAAACAGTAAAGACGCCTGAGAGTCCCTCTCAAACAAGACAAGAGGCAGACTCTTGAGTCCAGACCAGCTACATGGAAGAAACATAAACCAGCCAAGCTGCCTGGAAGAGGTTTGAACAAGCTGAGTCACTTGGAAAGGACACTCTTCAACCTATTGGGCTGCCTGTAGGCTGTGCAGTGGGCTCTGTTTCCAGCTTTCGTGAGCTATCCCCCATGCTGGGGAGGGCTTTGGTGGTGCAGCTGCCTTTGAGTCATTTCTGCTCCTATAAGTAACCCCTCACCTAAATTCCTGGAAGTAACCCCAAAACAACTCACTGGTTCACAAAGTAGGACTTTGGTGGTATCTATACTTTGATCTGTCTTAGGCTACCTATCTTAAGTGAGTAGATTGAAGGGTTTAAACTTTCCCACATTTACAACTGAATTTAGGTTTCAGTTCTCTGAAGAGGCAAACAGGTGTCTCTCTAAACAAAGGGGCATTTATCAACAAATTACATTCAGGGATGAGGGAGAAAGCACAAACAGGGCCTGGGTCAGCCCTACAATGTCTCAAGGACAAATCCTGCAAACCCCTTGAAACTTACCCAAGTATGTCCAAAGATAAAAGCTCAGCCAATTAAAACTGTACTAATGTAGCTGCTGCTTGCTTAATCAATTATGTTTGAGATGACCCAACTGTCCCTGAAATACCCCTAGCCATGCTTAAACCTGCACACTCCTCTCGGGGTCATCATCATTTTATACAGGTGAATGATCCCCACATATGCTGGTAAATAAATACTCTTTGCTCATACATGCTTTTTGAGTCTGGGGTCTCCTTCAGCATTTCCTCCAACCCCAACAGATGTGTGTATTGTGCCTCACCAGGAAGTCTTGTTATACAACAACACACATGCTTGCACGGAGAAAAACACATAAATGTAACTTTAAAAAAAAAAAAAAAAACTTTTTTTTCACAAGACCACACAGAAGCACACATACAGGCCCATGCAAGGCCCACGAGAGCCCAAGGTTAAGGAAGACTCTTGGGACAGTGTCTTCTAGACATATCATTACCACTTCACTCATGAACTCACAGCAGTTGGAACAAATCCTGCACAAGATCAAGCCAGCCAACATTCCAGAGCAGATGCAGTCCCATCCACAGCTAAGGACTACTGGTAATCGAAGCCTGCTGAGGTAGCAAGAGTCAGTTTCTGCAGGGGTGTGACCCTCAACAGTTGTCCATGCTCTAGTGGATGGTCCTACACCCAAGTGAATACAGGTAGCACTAATTAGACTCAGTGGTTATTGTCTTTGTTTGCTTCCTGGTGCTATGATAAAACAGTCTTAACAGAAACAACTTGGGGAGAAAAGTTCATTTCAGTTTACCATTCCAGGTAAGAGTCCATCACCGAGGGCAGGAACTCAAACAGGAACTGAAGTAGAAGCCATGGAGGACTGCTGCTTGCTGAATTCATCTCTGGCTGCCTTCCAGGACTTCTCATACAACCCAGGGCCACCTGCTCAGGGATGACCACAGTGGGCTGGAACCTTCCATATCAATCAACAATCCAGACAATGCCTCACAGACATGCCCACAGGCTGATCTGGTCTGGACAGTCCCCTAGTCAAGACTCCCACAGCAAACTCTGACAATTTCAAGCTGGTAGCTGAAGCTAAGTTATTAAAAAGGAAGATAAGGAGGCTGCTGAGATGGCTCAGGTAAAGCCTAGCAACCTGAGTTTGATCCTTGGGACCCACATCATGGAAAGAGAGAACCAACTCTCACAACTTCTCCTCTGACCTCCATATGTGTGCCCATACACACAGTATAAATATAAATGTGACTTTTTAAAAATGAGGATGTGAATTGGGAGAGGGACATAGTGGGGAGATCTACGAAGAATCTGAGAAAGTGGGTGGTGGATATTTTCAAAATACACTATATACATGTATGATTTTTTATTTTTAAAGACTGTTGTTTTGAGACAGGGTCTTTCTATATAGCTCTGGCTGTCCTGTAACTCACTGTGTAGACCAGGCTGGCCTCAAGCTCACAGAGATCCTCCTGCCTCTGCCTCTCAAGTGCTGGAATAAAAGGTGTGCACCACCACATTCAGACTAAAGAATTTTTAAAGATTTAATGCACACACATAGCCATGGCCAGCCATACGGAACTGGACAGTGCCAGGGCTGAAAAGGAAAATATCAAAAGCCTTCAAGAATTTCCCAAGATTCTTCTGGCTGGAAGTCCTCTTCTTGTAGGTCCTTGGTCCTTCTGTCAGTGGGCAGCAGCCTCCCCTGGGAAGTGTTTCACAGTCCTGCAGGTAAGACAGTGTGAACCTCCCCAGGGGAGGAGGGCTGGTGGGCTGTCACAGGTCTGTAATCCTAGCCTTTGGGAGTCTAAAGGAAGATGACCATAAGCTGGATGCCAACCTGGAGGACACAGAAAGTTCACAGCCAGACTGGGACCTTGAGGAGCCCCTGCCTCAGAAAGTGTGAAGAGAGGGAAACTGAGACCTTGGCATTGCTTCACCTGTGGTGTAATGCCTGGTCACACAAGCCAACCATCTCCACCTCACCCTCCCTACAGAGAACTGCCCACAAACCAGAATCTCCTATTGCTTTGAAGCCTCCAGGAAGACTGGAACTGCTTTAGGGGGAGTGAGTGTTGGGATGTACATGCTAACCCAACTTGCCCTGTGGTTGTGTGGTTATTTCTCTTTTTAAATTCTTTTCCTATCAAAAATGATGTCATGAAATATGGATGAATCAAACCTTATCTCCATTTCAAATGAACCCCTAAGGCTGAATTCCAGGTTTGGAAACTAGTGAATGAAAGATTGTGAAAATACTAAAGGTTTTTAATTCAAAACAACAACAACAAAAATCTTTCTCCAGAAGGGAGACAATTTTCATTCTTAGCTGTGTTTCCATACAACAACGGAGCTAAGAGCAATAGTATTCATTGAAAACAACAGTAATGTAACACAGCATCGCTCCCGAGTGCAGTGTGTCCTTCCAAGTTCTAGTCTTGGATTATTTCACTTAAACCTCTTAACCCTGTAATAAAGCACTGTTACCGTCACCATCCATATATGGGGAAACTGAGGGAGAAAAATTGTTCTTGCTCAAGACACCAGCCCCCAGACAGAAGTAGTGGAGAATCAAGTCCTTCCTTCCCAGTGATCCCTACAGAGACGTAGATCTCATTCCCCTTCAGGAACTCCTAAAGAGTGTCGCTATGAGCCCTTCCAAGCAGCACACATCTCAAAACATAAGGTGGAGAGTGATGGAAGAAGACATCTGTGGTAGGTATGGCCCCCATAGGCTCCTATATTTGACAAGCCCAAGCCGGGCCCAGGGTCTCTCTTTCCCTGTTGTCTGTGGATCCAACGTAGAACTCTCAGCTACTTCTCCTGCACCATGTCTGCCTGCATGCTGCCATTTTCATCACTATGACAATAATGGACTAAATCTCTGAACCTGTAAGCCAGCCCCAATTAATGCTTTCTTTTATAAGAGTTGCCATGATCATGGTGTCTCTTCACAGCAACAGAATACTCATTAAGATGGCACCCAACGTTAACTTTTGGCTTTCACATTCACATGCACCTACCCACATGTGCACATACCCATGTGAACACACATAAACACCATACACAAGAAAAATAAAAGGTTGATTAATTTTTAAATTTAATATTAAAAAAGCAATGGAGTCTGTTCTTTTTGCTACAACAGGAAGCACCCAAAAGTGAAAAAAAAATTTTCAAATAAAAGATAGGCCATTGCCACCCCATCACTAACCAACAAGACTGATACTGAGGGACATCACAGAAAACTAACTAATGCTTCCCTCTCTGTAGCTTGCTGTCTTTCTGTCTTGCTCTCCCCCTCCAGCCTCTCCTCTCCTCTCTGACCTCTCCCCTCCATCCCTCTCACCCCCTCGTTATAACTTAGGTCTCCTTGACGGAACCCCGGAAACCAACAGCTGCTCACCTTCTGACCATCTCAGGGACTCATGTGTGACACTTCTGAAGCTTCCAAGCTGTCTATCCTTTGTGCCCTAGAGACCGAACAGTCTCACAACTATAAACGTAGGAGGGGCACAATTTGCAGCCAGCAAGGAGGGGTGAGCGCTAGAGAGCAAGTGCACACCAAGCCAGCATGCAAGATGAATGTATGAATGTGCTTCATCCACTCTCAGTGTACACACACATCACAACATCACACTGGGCCCCAAAATCTAATTGCTATAGCACTTGCCGATTCAGTTTCTTAGTAAGAAGCCAGGCCTATGGGCCTGAAATCCCAGCTACCCCAGAGGTGGAAGCAGGAGGATTCAAAGTTTTCAAGTCCTGCTTGGGTGAGAGTGAGTTCAAGACCAGATTGAGCAACTTAGTAAAACTCTGTCTCTTATAAAAAGTTTACAAAATAAATGTTTGAAAAGGACCAGGGATGTTGCTCATTAGTAGAGCATTTGTCTAACATGCATTAGCCTATTGGTTCAATCACCAGTATGAGTTTTTAAAACTGAACCAGGGATGCTCCCTCATACTTGTAACCCTAGCATATGGGAGCAGAGGCTGGTGGATCACCACAGGTGGAAGGCTAGTCTGGGCTTCATCTGAGTTCCAGGATAGCCTGGGCTACATGGTGAGATCCAGACCAGCCTGGGCTACAGAGTGAGATCCTGTCTCCAAAAAACAAAATGTTTTTTTCAAGAAAAGAATAGTACCACATTACTCTATCTCTCTGCCTCTTTCCCTCCAGTGTGTGTGTCTGTGTGTCTATATGCCTGTGTATGTGACACTGTATGTGTGCATGTGATGTGTGTGTGTGTGTGTGTGTGTGTGTGTGTGTGTGTGTGTACAAATACAAGTGCTCCTGCACAACTATTGAAGCCAGAAGAGGACATCAAGTGTCCTGTCGTATCACTCTCTGCAGGGAGGATCTTCTCACTGAACCTTGAGCTAGGTAGTGGCCAGTGAGTCCAGCAATTCTCTGGCACACCTAACTCAGGGCCTCGTGTCTGCACTGAGCCCTCTTCCCCAGCCTCAAGGACCACATTTTAACAGGAGCTTCTAGACACTCACAGACATTCCCCGACTTACAATGGTCCAACTTATGACTTTTCCACTTTACACTGAAACCAAAATAATATTCTGTCAATAGAAAACATACTTCAGGCTGGGAAATGGTGGTGTGCGCCTTTAATCTCAGCACTTGTGGGGCAGAGGCAGGCAGATCTTTGAATTCGTGGCCAGCCTGTTCTACAGAGCAAGTTCGAGGACAGCTAGGGCTACACAGAGAAACCCTGCCTCAAAAGACAAAAAAAAAAAAAAAAAAAAAAGGAAAAGGAAAGAAAGAAAACAAACCCCATTATGGGGCAGAAGGGCAGAGTGCCCTTCCGTGATGCGGGCTGAGGCCAAGCCCCAGCTTCCAGCCAGCTGTGCGATCGGGAGAGGAAACCGCTGATCTGTGCGGCTAAACTAAGACACTCAATAGACTGTGTGGATTCCGGGCATTAGCAACTTACACTGTTCCCCTTACACTGCGTCTGTTGGGGCAGAGCCCATGTGAAGACAAGCTGCAGCTGCAGCCGCTTGGATGAAGGCAAGGAAAAGAGAACCAGAGGACAGCTCTCAAGCCTGGTGACCTGAGCTTGTTCCCCTGGAGCCATGTAGTGGAAGGAGAGTCACCCTCTACATGGTGGTATGCATGTCACACACACACACACACACACACACACACACACACACACTGAATAAATTTTTAATTAAAAAACAAAAATAGAGAGGCTATAAGCAGTTTGTGTGATGGCTGATCACACAAACATAACTTTAATAAAACTGTCTGATTTCTGGAGTTGAGCAGAAAAGGTTATCTTCGCAGTTCACCCCAGCATTCTCCAGTGTGCTGAATGGATGGATGGCAGAGCACTGCTGAGATAAACCAACGCTCTGCCACCAGGAGAGGCTCACTCCTGCCTACTCCTTTTCAACCTTCCAATTAACATAGGAAGAAAGGCCCTCTGGGGTGAGGGCTTATCTCTAAAAGCTCCCTAACCTTTCTAGTGCCATTTCTCTGAAGCAAAGTCTTGGAGCCTTCACTCGGAAATGTATCGTCTATAATCCTCACTGCTGTTTCCTTTCCAATGTATTTATTTTGCTCCTGCTGCGGCTACATGAAGCTTTTATTTTTCAACTCACAAATCTGTTTTAAACTTTTAGTATTTATATATCTGTCAAGAGGCTGAGAAATGGATCAGTGTTAAGAGCACTTGCTGCTCTTTCAGAGGACCTGGGTTTGGTTCCCAGCACCTACATGATGGCTCACAATTATCTTTAACTCCAGTTCCAGAGATCCAATGTCTTCTTGGCTGCCATGGACCCTACATACATGTGGTGCACAGACATACATGCAGGTGAAACACTCATACACATGAAATGGATCTATTGCTAAAGACAGGACTCACTTTGGCTGCAGGACATGGAAAAATCAACCTCAAACTGAACAAGAATGTCTCTCCCTACTTTTATAGTGCTGAAAGGTGACATTCAGAGAAGAAAAGACATCAGTGGTCTTATCCAGTGCTGAATCCTACATGCTACAACACCAACCCAGCCAGCAAGTTGTGCCCACTGACGCAAGAGTGGCATGACAGTTATAGGGTGAGGTGCTTTGAAAGAAAATGGCTCCCATAGGCCCACAGAGACAGGCACTATTAGGAGGCATAGTCTTGTTATAGGAAGAGTGTCACTGAGGGGTGGGCTTTGATGTTTCAGAAGCTCCAGCCAGGCCCAGTGTCTCTCCCTTTTCCTGCTGCCTGCCAATCTGTATACAAAACTCTCAGCACCATTTCTCCAGCACCATGTCTGCCTGTATACCACCACACTTCCCACCATGATGATAATGGACTAAAACGCTAAACTATAAGCCAACCCCAATTAAATTATTTCCTTTATAAGAGTTGCTATAGACTGGAGAGCTCCTGTGGCAAATCACCCTCTGGAGCGATGGAAGGATCTTTCTACTAACATGTGGAGGAGACCCAATTTAGTGTTCGCGTGGCCCTGGGGTTCTGTTTATGTCTTTCCTCAGGACAATGAGGTTCTTCTTTGGATTCCTGAGCACTGAACGCACCCTAGGGCTGCTGCTGAAGCCTAACATGACAGAGACTTAATGGGTCTTCTTGAAAAAAATCTATCCTTCTGATGTCAATGGAGACTGAGAACCCAACATCGCCAGCTTTGGCAAGCATTAATGTAAGCCTAGGAACTGTAACCATAAGATTGGATTCTCCAGAAGAGCTGCCAGCTAAAGTCGTGCTAGGATCAAGAAAAATGGGCCTTGGCAGTACGTGTTACTGGAGTTGTATCCATGCCAGTGGATGTCCACACAATCCAGAAGAGAATTTGTCATTGCTGCTGCCGCTGTTGCTGTTATAGCAATGGCGCCCACCACTGCTACTCTTTCTGGGATTACCATTTCATAATTGCTTACTACAGCTAGCACAATGGAGACCCTGGCAACATAAGTAGCTACCACAGTTCGTTAATCTCTCATTCTATGGGGCATGATAAATTTAATTCAGTAGCTATATACATCTCAATTGGCTTTGAAAATTATAAATTTATAAACTCAAGTTCCAGTTGCTTTTGGGATACTATCTTACAAGGACACCAATGTACAGTATGGCTTGTTAAGGAAGGGAATGGCTCAGTTGCCTTTAGCCTACTGGCTATGGGTGAGATAGGACCTCTGTTGGTCTTTTCTGTATCGAACACACAGATTGCAAGCCCAGTGCCACTTTGAGATCTTTGGCAGCAGTTAACTATACAGCTCACACACGATTGAGCCTGTAGGATAATGAGTATTCAGAGATGGGTAATGCCTGGGGGGCACTCACCAACCTAAGACAGAGTACCTGTGTGGCCTGGGCAGGCGTCTCCATGATGGGTAAGGTGACCTGCTGACATCCCACACAACCCAAGTCAGAAGCTCATTTTTTAATAAAAGGGGGACCTGTAGGGCCCTGGCCCCCATTCTGGGTAACTGCTGCCTTGCTTGTGGCCCTTGACCTTGATATTCTCCCTATACTAATTCCCTGCCAGGTTCCACCCTCCTGAATGCTTAAGGGAAGTTCCTTGCCTGGTACCCTGAATAATGGGTGTTAACAGATTAGAAGCAAGATTGTAAAACATCAGTAGCGAACTTCTGTCCTCCGGGGTCCTCCCATTGTGCTGTAAGCCTGTATTTAAGACCTCTTCCCCCCTTAAATAAATGACATTCAGCATTTAAAATTAAGATATATATATATTATATATATAATTGAATGAATACTGTGAATGTAATCTATGAATACCACAAATGTGATTAATATCATGAGTGTAATTAATGAATATCATGAATGTAATTTAAAAAATAAATAAATAAAGTCAAAAAATAAGAGTTGCTATGGTCATGGTGTCTCTTTACAGCAATAAAACCCTAACCAACATTGGAGTAACCAAGAATTTTCTGATTGGATTTGAGGCCTGACCCACAGGAGGGATTTCTTGTCTGATACTTTAAACCTGGTGTGGTGGTTTGAAATAAAATGGCCCCCAAAGGAAGTGGCACTATTAGAAGGTGTGGCCTTGTTGGAGGAAGTGTGTCACTGTGGGGGTGGGCTTTAAGGTCTCCTATGCTCAAGCTACTACCAGTGTCACAGATCACTTCCTATTGCCTTTGGATCAAAATGTAAAGACCCTCAGCTCCAGCACCACGTCTGCCTGCAGGATGCCTTGCTTCCTACCATGATGATAATGGACTAAACCTCTAAATTGCAAGCAAGCCACCATCACTAAATGTTTTCTTTTATAAGAGTTTCTGTGGTCATGGTGTGTCTTCACAGCAACAGAAACCCTAAGACAGAAGTTGGTACCAGGAACTGGGGTATTGCTGTGATAGGCCTGGCCATGCTTCTGTTTGAAGGAATATGGACCTTGGGACTGTGGATTAGAAAAGCAGTTGATCACTTTAAGTGCTGCTTAATGGGCCATCCTAGTAGGAGCATGGAGGACAGTGGTGCTGAGGGTGATGTGAACTGTGGGTTCCTGTATCAAGAGGTTTCAGAGGAGAAGAATGTCAGTATGTGGCCTAGAGACCAGTCTTGTGATATTTTTGGTAAAGAATGTAGCTGTTTTTTGCCCTTGTCCAAAGAGTTTGCCTGAGGCTAAAGTGAAGAGTCTGGATTAATTCCATTGGCAGAGGAAATCTCAAAACAGCCTAGTATAGACTCTGTCATATGGTTATTAGTAGTCACTCTAATGAAGATTTATAATGAAAAAGAGCAAGCTGAGCAGGGTAAATTACAAAATGTACTATTTGAGGAGAAAAGGAGCATCAGGAAGTGGAATGGAGCTAAATCCTGTATTCAAAGATATAAACAGATTAAGAAATGGAATAAACCGGGTGGCGGCGGCGTTGGCGGCGTTGGCAGCGGCGGCGGCGGCGGCGGCGGCGCACGCCTTTAATCCCAGCATTCCGGCGGCAGAGCCAGATGGATCTCTGTGAGTTCGAGGCCAGCCTGGGCTACAGAATGAAATCCAGGAAAGGCGTAAAGCTACACAGAGAAACGCTGTCTTGAAAAACAAACATACATACATACATACATACATACATACATACATACATACATACATACATAAATGGAATAAAGGGAGTGGTGACCTCAGGGCAAGATCTCACCCAGGTAAGTTTCCAACTTGTGAAAAGAAATTAAAGAAAAGCTTAAAGCATAGTGTAGTGGTACACACCTTTAATCCCAGCACTGGGAAGGCAGAGACTGGAGGATCTCTAAGTTTGAGGTCAACCTGGTCTACAGATCCAGTTTCAGGACAGCCAAGCTTAGGAGGTGAAGAAAACCATGGAAAACAGAAAGCTGGTGAAGATGTAAATGAACAAGAGATCATGTTCCAGCCCCAGCAGAACTTGGCAGCTTTGGCCTTGTGATTCTGGCTTTAGAGTCAAGGACAGAAGAAAGAAGTTATGGAATCTCCCTCTGAGACTAAGGAAAGCCACTGAGGCCAGACCTGTATCAGGGGTGTCCCTGCTTGGAGGGCCTAGAGAACCCACTGCATGAAGCTGTGAGGTGAAGCCTGGATTGCCTTAGAGAACCTAGGATGTTGGGGATGCCAGAGCCAAGGGAAACCTGCTGTGGAGAGCTGCTAACATGGAGTGGAACCAGCCCAAGAAAAGAAGTGTGTTACAGTCAACAAAGCTGAAAGGAGTTGGTGTTCTGAAGAGCACTTTGACATCAGACATGGAGATGCAGAGTTTGGAGTTTGCCCAGCTGGTTTTCAGTCTTGCTTTGGTCCAGTATTTCCTCACTATTCTCTCTTCCCTATGTTTTGGAATGGTAACGTATATCCTGTGCCACTATATGTTGGAAGTGTGTGAGCCGATTTTTTATTTTAACTTTATAGGGGATTACAGTTAAGAGATTACATGAATCTCAGAAGAGACTTTGAACTTTAGATTTTTAAATAAGTTTGAGACTGTGACAAACTCTGGGGACTTTTGAAGTTGGACTGAATGCATTTTTGCATCGTGACATGGCTACAAGCTTATGGGGGCCAGGGAGTGGAATGTGGTGGTTTGAAAGAAAATGGCCCCCAAAGGGAGTGGCATTAGAAGGTGTGGCCTTGTTGGAGGAAGTGTGTCACTGTGGGGGTGGGCCTTCCGGTTTCTGATACTCAAGCTACTCCCAGTGTCACAGTTCACTTCCTGTTGCCTCAAGGGAGCTATTGGCAGTTGATGGCTGCCAAAGGAGGGAGAGTTTCCTTTCTGTGGGAATGTGGTCACTGGTGAGGTTACCCGTGGCCCGGTGGATGGCCCCATATCCAGGAACATATGGTTAGCATGAATTGAACTCAGGGGGATTGTTAACAGTAATAATTTTAAAGGAGTACACAAAGTTGGGAGGGAGACAGGTTGGGGCTTCCCAGGAGTGAGTTGGGGGGAGGTGGTGGGAGATAGATATGATCAAAATATATTGCATACTAGTATGAAATTTTTAAATAATAGTAAATAAAAATATTTTTAAAAAATAAAATTTTAATTAACAAATAAAATTTTATATATCATTCAAAAGCTTTGCAAACCTGTATTTAACTGCATGCCCATTTCATGTCCATTTTAAAAAGAAAACATGAACAACAAAGTAAGGAGTGGAAGATAAGCCATTTAACGTTTCTAAAACATGTTTTATTTTTATACTTAGTGTTTATTTTGTCTTTGTGATGCTGCTTTCTATTTATAGTAGTGATGCAAGGCTTCCTGTTTATAATCACTCAATTCTAAAACTGAGTTATCTTTACATTAGGTTTTTTAAAAATTAAATCTTTAAAAATAAGAGCATGGGAAGCCTAGCGTAATGGAACACACACTGTAATTGCAGCACTCCAGAGCTAGAGGCAGGAGAATCCGGAGTTCAAGGTCACCCTTGACTCCATAGTAAATTCAAGGCCAGCCTAGGCTGCAGGAGACTGTGACTCAAAGAACTAAACATAGATAGATAGATAGATAGATAGATAGATAGATAGATAGATAGATAGATAGATAGATAGACAGACGTTTAAGGAACACACAGGTGTTATGTGAGTGACTCAGTTTGGGCAAGGCTTCGAAGCTTGACTCTTAAATTTTGCTGGAAGGCAGCGACAGTGGGTGGTTGTGGAAGCATTCGGAGGCAGCAGGGCTGCGGAGGTGTTGAGATGCGTCTCCAATTTTGACTAAGTTTGTAGCTCCCGGGAGCCTGTAGCCAGCTTGTCAAGGTTCCTCCTCTTGGCTAATAAGCCAGGAACACATGAGAGCTATTGTGTAGATCAAGATGGAATATTTTAAAGGAGGCAGTTTAATGAGCAGCGGTGTGAATGGAGACCGATTTTAGCGTCTTTGGATTTAGGCCTTGTTTTCCAGCAACAGACATAGAAATTGTTGCAAATGATGCCTTAATCCTGTCCCCCAGCGGGTCTCTGGTATGGCAGAGGATGAATTTTAAATCGCCTGATCAGAATTAGCAACATTAGTCACTGCAAATAGCCTTTTAATTCCCACAGAGCTGCCAAGCCAGGCAAAAATAGACTTGGTGAGGAGGGCTGCCTAGGGCAGGTGTGTTCCTGGTGGAAGACACTGGTGACCTCACGGCTGGGGGCCTCTGCAGGTGCCACATTTGGGCTCTCAGCAGCAGCCTTGGACTTCCTGTAGGTGGCAAGGGTTTGTGCTCCCATAAAGCCATGGATCTGGGAGTAAGAGCAAAACTCCAAGCTCTGGTCACATCTTGCTGCTTGTGGTCCCCCAATCATTTACCATGAGCCCCACATGGAAGCTTCCATTCTCCCCTTGTAGCTCCGGAGTGTCCTTTTGAATTGAAGGAGACAGCTCTCCAAAGGGCTTCTTATACTTGGACTGAACATAGAGCCCTTAGCTGCTGGCCCTGTATACCTCACTCCCCCTCACCTTCCTCCCCCAAATTTCAAGCTATTTGTATTTGTTTGTTCGTTCCCTCTTTGGTTTCTTTCCAGACAGGGTCTCATGTAGCCCAGGCTGTCCTCAGATTCACTATTTAGTAGAGGATGATTGCTGTGGGATGTTCTGTATGCTGTGAATGTGTTGCTCTGATTGGTTGATAAATAAAACACTGATTAGTCAGGAGCCAGGCAGGAAGTATAGGTGGGACAAGCAGAGAGGAGAATCCTGGGAAGTGGAAGGCTGAGTGAGTAGATGCCGGCCCGCTGTCCAGGGAGGAGCATGTAATGGCACACAGGTAAAGCCATGGAATATGTGGCGACATATATATATAGACTAACAAAAATGAGCTGAGTTTAAATATAAGAGCTAGTCAGTGGGAGGCCTGAGCTAATAGTCGAGCTGTTTTAATTAATATAAACTTCTGATTATTTTATAAGCAGCTGCGGGGTCTGTGGGGCTGGGCAAGACCAGAGAAAACTTCAGCTACAGATGCTCTCGACCCCTTGATCCTCCAGTCTCCACCTCCTAAACACTGGAATTGCATGCATGCACAACCACACTCATCCTGAGACAGAGTCTTGATTTGCAGCTAGTCTGGAATTCATGACAATCCTATGCCTCAGCATCCCCAGGCTATTTAAACTGTTCTCACCAGAGAGATTTTTTTTAAACTGTGAATTGCCTCCTTCACTTTTCCTTTTACTGAAGCCACCACCCCAGAAAACCATGTAGCCAGCCTAAAGGCACCTCTTCTCTAGTGACCCACGTGTCTGATTTGTTTATGGGGTGACTTCTATTGATGTCTTGTTTTGTGCTGCTACCTTTCTACAAGTCTTATATTAGTAAGAAATACAAAAAGCATCACCCGTTTTCAAAACTATCTTGAGTCAACTTAGATCCAACTAGAGATGAGCAGGAGGCCCCATTAAATGCCATTTAGTCTAGCTACCCCCACCCAAACTAAAAATTTATAGTAGAAAATTAACAGCAGAGCTTCCTAATGACCTTCAGATATAACAAGGTCACGTACCTGAAAAGATTTAAACTATCAGAATGTAAAAATAAAGCCGTGCATGGTCGTTACTGAGAAATGGACAAATGTAATGGCAGATGACATGTAAGAGTGTACCTCACCCTGAGTACTCAGCCAGTCCAGACAGCCAGGTGAGGATGGCTCGGTACTCAGGACTATGGAAGCTGAGCCTTGCGCTCCTGTGGTGTGCCCCACCATTTTTACCTCTGTTGACAGTACCTGAGTTTGCTGCTCTGAGTGTCTGGTCCTTGTGGCTACAAGTGGGGTCTTTGTTCCCCACACATTGTTGAGACTTTTTGCCATAAAATGAACACTAGCCTGTAATGGGAAGAAAGGTCAAGTCCTTCTGATTCTCCCTTGGAAACACTGCCGCATCTTGAACTTGAGTATGTCAGTCTCCCTCCAAGAGTTCCCGCTGAGTCCTACCATCTTTCCCCCTCAACTGGACAGAAGGACCTGATCCTGGTGGATCCTGCTCCCTCCCCTGACTGTCACACAGGGACACAGTGGAGAGAATCTTTTCTTTTTTTTTTTGTTTTTTTTTTGTTTTTCGAGACAGGGTTTCTCTGTGTAGCTTTGCACCTTTCCTGGAACTCGCTCTGTAGACCAGGCTGGCCTTGAACTCACAGAGATCCGCCTGCCTCTGCCTCCCAAGTGCTGGGATTAAAGGCGTGTGCCACCACTGCCCGGCGAGAGAATCTTTTCAAAGCCCAGTTCCGACTGGGTGTGGCACATAGCACACCTCTAACCCCAGCACCAGGAGGCTGAGGCAGGAGGATGCAGAGTTTAATACCAGCATGAGCTATGCAATGAGGCCCTCCCCCCACCACCACATCCCCGCCAAAAAAAAAAAAAAAAAAAAAAAAACCAGGAATATAGTTCAGTGGTAAAGTGCTTGCCTAGCATGAGACCCTATCTTCAATAGCTAACATGGCAAAACTAAATAAATAAATCTTACTGATGGCACACCCCAGTAAATCCCAGGAACTGAGAACTGGAGATGGAAAGATCAGGAGGTCAAGGTCATCCTCAGCCTCATGGTGAGTGTGAGACCCTCCTAGGTCCCTGTCTCCAAAACAAAAGAAACAAAAAACATTACTTTCAATCATGACATTCCACCTGCTTAAGACCTTTCTCTTATTCCCAGGATAAAAATCAAAACTCCCGGAAGGGAACGACAAGCCTGTCTACTGTTCCCTGCCTCGGCTTCCCGTCCATGCTGCTCTCCTCTGTCCCTAGGACAAGCTCAGCTTTTCACAGCCCTGGAGTCTGGGCACTCCCTGTCCTGTTGTGGAGCTATTTTCTCTGAATTAAAACACTCCCTGGGGGAAGAGAGAGACTCATCAAACTCAGGACGCTCAGGAAACTTGCAGGGTTGACAAGGCCGGTCCCCTTGGCTGCAAGTTCAGTGAACAGTCACAGGGAGGAGACTCTTCTGGTGTAGTTACTGACAAGTTATACAGGGAGTACCAGGGATTGGCCTCAAAAGTCAGCACCAATGCTGGTGTGGGCTTCCCAATGATGCCACTACCCTCACAACAGCCACGCTTCCATCAGTAATGCTTCACTGTCCCTCCCTCTCTCACGCCAGAAACAAACCAAAAGTCACTAAGTGCCAGCTCTTGAGAATTCAGAACATACAGCCCCGCCTCTGTGACAAGAAAAGCAGCTCCTGGAAATGCCATCATTTTCCTCCCTTTCCCAGAAATAGTGGCCTCAGCCACTTACTCTCTGTGGTGGCAGTTAAGCCATGGCAGTTTCCAGCCTGCACACACAACAAATGGGAGCATTGGTCTCAGGCCCTGTCAGAGAGGGACCTGCTGCCTCCAGCACCATCGGATGACCAAGTGCAGAGACGAGGCTGTGGCTGGGATCTCTGCCAGGGCACAGAGCTCAAGGGCTCCCCAGTCACTCACCCAGGATCCAGAGCCTCTCTCTTTTTGAAAACATTTATTTTTATTTACATGCATCTGTTTCTGTACAAGTGAATGCCATGTGTACAGGTGCCTATACAGGCCAGAAGAGGACATCAGAGCCCCTGAAGCTGAAGTTACAGCTAGCTGTGAGCTGCCAACTATGGGTGCTGGGAACTAAACTCGGATCTTCTGGAAAAACAGCAAGTGTTCTTAACTGCTGAACCCCAGGTTTCCCCTGGATTAAATGTGAGTTCCATGGGATCAGAGGTTGTATCGACTTCTGCTTCTTTGGTGGCATTTCTAACTATGATGTGCTATATAAGCCTCATGAAATCTTGTCTAAGTGGGAGCTGGGGAGATGGTTCAGAAGTTAAGAGCACTGACTACTCTTCTAGAGGATCAGGGGTTCAATTCCCAGAACCTACATGGCAACTCACAACAATCTATAAATCCAAGGATCTAACATCCTCTTCTGCTTCTGTGGGTACTAGAGTGTACAGAAGACATATACGTAGGCAAATTACCATACACATAAAATAAAATGTAAATATTGCCTAAATAAATTATGTCTCCACAAACACTTAAGCTAGAGAATATCTATTCAGAACTATTCACATGGTTCCCACACACCCTGCAGGTTATGTGGGGGTGTCACTTTACAAAAACAGTGTTTTAGTTAGGGTTTCTATTGCTGTGAAGAGACACCATGACCATGGCAACTCTTATAAAGGAAAACATTTAATTGGGATGCCTTACAGTGGCTTCAGAGGTTTAGTCCATTATCATCATGGTTGAACATGATGGCATGCAGGTAGACATGGTGCTGGAGAAGGAGGTGAGACTTCTACATCTTGATCCAAAGGCAACAGGAAATGGTCTAAGACACTGGGTGTGGCTTGAGCATATATGACATCTCAAAGCCCACCTCCCAAGTGACACACTTCCTCCAACAAGGTCATACCTACTCCAACAAAGCCACACTACCTACTAATGCCATTCCCTATGATGTTATATGTAGATGGAAGTTTCTGTTCTGCCAAAAACTCCCAAATACCGAATAGCCACTTCCCAAATTACCACACAGAAACTTACATTAATTATAACTGCTCGGCGATTAGCTCAGGCACATTACTGACTAATTACACTTAAATTAACCCATAATTCTTATCTATGTTTAGCCACGTGGCTTGGTACCTCTTCTCAGTTCAACATTCTCATCTTGCTTCCTCTGCATCTGGCTGGAAACTCCTGACTCTGCTCTTCCTCTTCCCAGCATTCTTAGTTTGCTCTTCCCACATACACTTCCTGCCTGGATACTGGCTAATCAGTGTTTTATTAAACCAATTCAAGTGACAAATCTTTACAGTGTACAAGAGCATTATCCCACAGCAGTTATGGGGGCCAATTACATTCAAACTATCACACACAGCCTCCCCAGAAAGAGCAGTGAGGTTCCAGGGAGGTGATACAGTTTGTATATATGAGACTGGATTCCAATTCCAGCACCACCATCCCCCTACCATGTATCTCTGAGCAAGGCACTTACCATCTCTGGACTTGGATTTCCTCTCTTTTAGTAAAGCAGATGTGGTAGACAGAGTCTTACTTATCTCAATGTGGTCACATTCTAATCCCTAGAACCTGAAGCTATGTTAATGTGTATGTCTAAGGAATTTACAGATGTAATTATGTTAATTTTTTATGATAGGGTCACTACCTTGGGATAGCCTGTGGCCTAATCAAGGCATAGGGGTCCTTATAGTGGGGGGGGATAATAAGAGATGAAAGATGGGAGTGAGAGTCAGAGGAGATTTGAAAATGCTACATCACACTTCGCAGAGCAGAAAGGGTGAAAGAGTCAAGGACTGCAGGTAATCTCTATATGCCAGAATAAGCAAAAAGCAATGAACTCCGCCACCAAAGGAAGAGCCTTAACCAGGTATGAAGGCAATAATCCTAGCAGCAGTGAAGCCAGCCATCCTAGAAGGGAGTGAGTTCCCAGTCTGTAGAAAGGACCAAGCTGTTCATCCATGGTGGGAGCCCAGGCTGAGATAAAAGACCAGAAAAGACCAGGAAGGGGAAGGGAGTGTCTTCACAGTCACTGATTCCAGCCCCTCACTTCATAGAGGGGTAAATGAGGCCCAGACAGAGGAAGTGAAGCTCCCTTGACATCTCTACCTACCGCCAACTTTCTGAACTCCCAGCAGCCTTTGTGGCCGCATACCTCCCTCACCTCTATACCTCTATACATTAATAGGAGACAGTTGGCTCCTATTGAACCATGCTCAAGGAGGTGTTTTCTGGCCCATGACCTCTGGCTGTGGGAGAAGCTCCCTTGCTGCCAGCTGCCACTCGTTGAAGACTTACTACAGAGTCACAACTCTGACAGCTGACCAGCCTGAGAGCAAATGAGAAAGCCTGAGAACAACTGCATGTACCAGGAAAACATGTGAGCCATAGTCTGAAGGGCTGTGCTTGTCTGGGAAGAGTCCGCCATATGACCGCAGCTGTTCACCCCTAAAATCCAAAAATTCCCATTTCACTGCTACCCTCACCACTATCAACATTATCATCACTGCAATCAGCACCTTCAAGGTCATCATCGTCACCACCACCATCATCATCATTATAACCATCATCACCACCACCACCATTACAACCATCACCACCGTCAGCACCGTCGTCCTCATTATCATCACCACCATCAAAACCATCACTGTTAGAAGCGTATCATCGACAACAAGGTCATCGTCATGCCGACCTCTCCTTCAGGGGCTCACTAGCTAATATGGAAGACAGAGGCCCGAGCACCATACCCACCATTAGGAAGGGTATACACAGGGGACAGAAGCAAAGTCTACCTGAGAGAGCCACAGGGAACATTCTCAGTAAGAGAGCCACTGACACGCACCGGCACAGTCCCAGAGGAACAAATGCCCACTTTCATCAATGGTATGAGCTCTGTGTTCAGAGTCTAGGGGCCAGGACTTGGGCCCTGACTTGACTTGAAACATCGCTCCTGGAGGCAGGAATCCTCAGCCTTGGCACTATTAACATTTAGGGCTGACCCATGCACTCCAGGATGAATAATAGCACCCCTGACCTTTGCCTTAAATACCAGAAGCATCCTGACTTCCCTTCCTGCTGTAACAATGAAACCTTCTCCTGTCACTCTGAGTTAAAACCTGCAGCCTTTGTTTTTAGTCTTGGTTTTTCAGTCTGTTAGGTGATGCTGAGAGTTCAGGCCCTCGGCCTGCCTAGGTTTTAATCATGCCAATTGTCCCTTCCTTCCTTGCCCTTCTGTGCCTCAGTTTCCTTTTCAGTTCAATGGGGACAATAGCAATACCTATCACATAGCCATTACAAGAATTAGGTAAGTGATGCGTGTGGATGCTTTGCACAGAGCCTGGGACTTTGGAAGAAGTCCTTAATGCAAACTACTTTCCTTATTGTTACCCATGCACTCACAGATGCAGGGAGCAAACGGACGAGACATGCAGAGGGTCCAAATACAGCCTCTCGCCTCACACTCACGTCTCTCTCTCCTCTCTGCTGCTCTGCCAATCCTTACTGTAAGGACAAAGATCCCAAGGAGCCACCGCAGCACAGGCAGGCTCTGGGGCTAACCTTTAGTGTCTGAGAGACACAGAAGAAAATACCCCCAATCTGATCCCTGGAGCTCAAGCGCCTGGCAAAGTTAATACTTCAGCATTTCAAGTCTTGGCTCACACCCTAGGAAAACAGGAGCTGGAGCAAAGAATTCAATAATCTTATTACTCTCTGGCTGCTCATTACTACTTTTAGGGTACCTCTGGTCAGCATGTTATTTCCTGTGTGTGCACATGTTTGGGTGTGTGTGCACATGTGTGTACGTGCATGTGCAGGTCAGAGGTCACCACCTTATTTTTTGAGATGAGGTCTTTCACCGAACTTGAAGCTTACTCAATGGCTAGATTGGCTAACCAACCAGCCCCAAGGAGCCTCCTGCCTCTGTTTCCCCAGCACTCAGATTGCAGGTGTGACTGTTCATTCAAGTTCTGGGTTGGAACTCGGGTCCTCATGCTTCCATGACAAGCTTTTTATACTGGGCTGTCCTCACCAATTCCACATCAGGCTTTTTGGTTAGAGACCTGCAGTCAGGAATGAGCTCAGCACACAGAGCATTGGTACTGATAGAAAGTGGGTGCCTTAAGGGAGGCATTCCATGGGTCATGCCCATGTCCGACTCATCAATTTTATACATCAAGTTCTTGTATATCAAATAAGCTCCAGGAAAGTTGCTGTTTTCCAAGGGAGATAAAAAGAAGCGAGAAAAGAAAGAGAACATGTGCATTGTAAAGTGGGAATTAGTATCCCCAGAACCTGAAGCGGGTGCTTCTTGCTTCCAGGTCTCAAAGAGATAACTCTCAGCCTCTGGCAAGAGTGGATGGGGAAATGGCTCAGAGGTTAAGAGCACAGGATGCTTTTCCAGAGGACCTGGGTTTGATTCCCAGCACCCACACAGCACCTCACACTCTCTAACTCCAGTTCCAGGAGATCTGATACCTACTTCTAGCCTCCACGGTAGCCAGTCGCGCACAGACATAAATACAAGCAAAACACCCAAACACATAAAATAACAATGATAAATCATTTTTTGAAAGAGTGGATAGGTATAACAAAAAAAAAAAGAAATGACTTTGTACTTAGAATTGGATGATAATTAAATGAATTTGGGTATTTTTCTATTTTGGTTTGACTTTAAGCAGGAGTTAAATGTAGTCCAGGCTGGCCCCTAACTTACTACATAGCTGAGGCTGTCCTAGAACTCATGATCCTTCTGCCTCCACCTCCCAAGTGCAAGAATTACAGGTGCACACTGCCACTAATAAAGTGACTTTGGATGGGCACATCCTCCTGGACCACTAACTCGCAGTCAGTCTCCCCACTCACAAAACGAAAGACGCAGCCCCCACCTCTGTGCACACACAAGGTGTGAAATGGCCACAAAGCACTTTGTACCATATCTGGGTGGCTAGTTCCCCAAGGCCCTACTAGAGATAGTTGTGGATGTAAGGAACTATGGAAGGAAAATGATGATGGTGGTATGTTAGTTACTTTTCTTATTTCTGGGATAAAATGCCTGAACAAGCAGTTTGAAGGAGTCAGGGTCTGTTCTTGCTCACGGTTTGAGAAAACATCCATCATGGGGCCGGGATGGTGGGATCAACACCTCACGGCTATGGTGACAGCTGGACGGGCCTTCTTGTTCACATCCCTGAGATGGAGAACAGAGAGGTCAGGCTCGAATTGGGCAGAGTTTTGACCCAAAATCCCTTCCTCCCTGCAAATCATTTCCTCCAGCTAGTTCCCACATCATAAGGGGTCCACAGCCCCCCAAAACGGCACCACCAGTGGGTACCAAGTGTTCAAACACTTGAACCTGTGGGGAATGTTTCAGATTCAAACCATGACAGGTGGGCCGGCTCACTGACACACGTGTGTGCATGCGTGAGTGCGTGTGTGCGTGCATGTGTATGCATGTGTGTGTACGTGTATGTGTGTATGCATATTGGGGGTGGGCGTGTGTGCCATGGGCATGTGCGGAGGTCAGAAGACAACTTTTGGGAATTGGTTCTATCCTTCCACCTTTGCCTGGAGGTTCCAGATGGAACTCAGGCTTCAGACTTTCACTGCAAGAACCTTTACCTACTGGGCCACATCACCAGTCCATAAGCAGACATTTAAGATGATGTTCCTGTGCAACCACCAGAGCCCAGAGAGTCTCTGCAACTGTCATACAGAAGGGATTCTTCTTAGGGTCCAGCCCAGAAGCCATGGCCAAGACCTGGAAAGGAGGCCCAATGCAGCAATTAGGACATGTAAGACAGCCTGGCTGCAGAGACAGCAATTCATGAGGCTGTCCTAGAACTCATGATCTTGCTCTTGCAAACACCCCAGTGAACTTCTTCCCTTTCCTCAACTTTTCTTTTCTACAAAATAGAAGTTTAGGGCTGGAGAGATGGCTTGATGGTTCGGAGCCCTTACTGCTCTTATTGCTCTCGCAGGGAACGGGCGCTCAGGTCCCAGCACTCATATCCATCAGCTCACAGCCACCTGTATACAACTCCAGCTCCAAGGGATCCAATGCCCTCTTTTGGCCTTGGCAGGCACCTGCACTCACATACACATAACCCCACACATATACACATAATTGAAAATAAGATAAAGTATGGTGGTGCACATCTTTAATCCCAGCACTCTAGAGGCAGAAGCAGGCAGATCTCTGTGAGTTTGAGGCCACCCTGGTGTACACAAAGAGTCCCAGACTATAACCATTTACTATAGCCAGGGCTAGACAGTAAGACCCTATATCAGAAAAATCTTGAGGTAGAGAGAGTTCTATCATTCTCTCTGAGCCTTGGTTTTCTTACCCTTGAGTGGCATGTATAGTACATAACTACTGATCTTGCTGAGACGTCTCAGGGCTCCAGGGAGTAACGCACAGAATCAATGTCTGTGCAAAGTACTGGACAAGTGAAGGGGTGAAGACAGCCTGGCCCTTGGACTCTGCTTCCCCTAGTGTCCCTCAGGTTTTAGCACTTCCGGAAGCTTGAGTCAACATCTCAAAATTCAACAGCTTTTTATGTGCTCTGCCTTGAGTCCATAAATGCTCCAGAAACCATCTGCTTGCACTTGGGATTAATTTATTTTCAGTCCATATCCTGAGCCCACTCTTAGAAATGAAGCCTTTCTGACACCTGGAATATTCATCAATAAAGCACCTGAAAATGGCACACAGAACTCATTCCAGCTGAATCATGTGGCACCAACAGGTTCCAAGAACCAGCAGAGCAGCTGGGCTGACTCCCAAGTAATCCATTAGAGCCCTTCACTCGGCTTGTCCTGGCAGTCTACAGAGGGCTTTTTCACTTTTCTTTAAAAAACAAATTTTTTTAAAGAATTTCTGCTCTTGAGGCTGGAGGTGTAGCTTAGTTGGTAGAATGCTTGCCTAGCATCTACAGAGTCCTGTGTTCCTTCCCCAGCACCACATGAGTCAGGAGTGCTAGTGCACATCTGTGATCCAAGATCATCATCAAGTCTGAGGTCAGTCTGGGCTTCATGAACCTGTCTCAATAGTAATAGTAGTAAAAATAATAATAATAATAATAATAATAATAATAATAATGATAATAATAATAAAATAATACCCCTCATCGAGGAAACTTCTCAACAGAGGAATCACTACAGAAAACCACAACCAATCAAAATACAGAATGTGGGGCCCCAGTCCCAGTGAATACACCCACAAAATATTCCCACATCTAAGGCTCAGGGAACATTGCAGAGGGGAATTAAAAAGACAGAGTATTGGGGGGGGGGTTGTTCTGAGATCGTATCTCCTAGTAACAACAAAAACTATACCCATAAAAATCTCACCAAGATGGCTGCCCAACAAGGAGGACACCAATAAGCATGCCAAAGTGAACAAGGAAAAGCCCATGAAGCCTCAGCACTGCACAACATGGTCACCCCTGAGAATATATGTACAAGTAGCATTATACATACTGAGCAGGTTATATTTAGGAACATATCTGTGTATATACATATATACATGCAATAACAACTAATGAAAAGAGAGGACAAGAATATGAAAGAGAAAGGAGGGATATGGGAGAGTTTCAAGTGAAAAGAGAAAGGAAATACTGTAATTCTATTATAATCTCAAAATTACAATAATAATAATAATTTGTGCTTTTCAGACTTAAGGACTGTGCATGAGGGTCCATGCTGTAGGCTAAGGTGGGAGGATTGACCCTAGGGGTTTAAAGCCAGCCTGGCAACATAAGGAGACCCTGTCTCAAAGGAAGTGTCTTAGTTAGGGTTTTTATTGCTGTGAAGAGACACCAGGTAGGCAGAGTTTCTCATCGGGACCGCTGGCTCCCAAATAACCACACAGAGACTTAATATTAATTATAAATGCTCAGCCAATAGCTTAGGCTTATTTTTAGCTAGCTCTCATAACTTAAATTAACCAATTTCTATTAATCTATGTGCTGCCCCAAGGTTATTCTACCTCATGTACGTACTTCCCATTCTGCTCACTCTGCATCTCATGGCATCTCCTCAGACTCCTCCCTTCTTCTTCCCAGCATCCTATGTGTCTGGCTGACCTGCCTATACCTCATGCCTAGCTAATGGCCATTTAGCTTTTTATTAAACCAATAAGAAGGTGCCTTGGCAAAGACAAATCTTCACAGTGTACAAAAAGTTATTCCACAACAATATCATGACCACAGCAACTCTTATACAAGAAAACATTTAATTGGGATGGCTTACAGTTCAGAGGTTTAGTCTATTATCATCAAGGTGGGACATGGCAGTGTGCAGGTAGACATGGTGCTGGAGAAGGAGCTGAAAGTTCTATATCTTGTGCAGGCAACAGGAAGTGAACTGAGACACTGGGCACAGCTTAAGCATATATGAAACCTCAAAGTCCACCTGCAGAGTGACACACTGCCTCCAACAAGGCCATACATACTCCAACAAAGCCACACCTTCTAAGAGTGCCACTCCCTATGAGCTTATGGGGACCAATTACATTCAAACTACCACAGAAAGTAAAGAAGAGAGGAAGAAAGGAAAGGAGTTTGCAGGGAGGACTTAAAGAGACAATGGATGTGTCCATGTGACACAGTATAGTCTTGAATTTTTTAACAGAGCAGAAGAACTCACAAATACATATTCATATACATACATGCGTCCATGTATGCAAGTGTAAAAATAAATGCACATAAGTGGCCAATGTATACAGATTTGCTCCCTATGGTGCTATGACAAATTCCAGCCCCAGATCCACTTCTCACTAGCTAAGGGGCTTTTTAGCAAATAACTTACTTTTCCACACACGCAGCCATGGGGCAATGATAGACTCGTGCCTTTCCAAAGGGGAAACCATTGTTCCTCAGGGAGGGACTGACAACATGACAGAGCTCGATAATTCAGCTCTGTGCATTATGAAACAAGCCACCTTTTAAGATTTATTTGTGTATGTGTGTGTGTGTGTGTGTGCGCGCGCGCGCGCGCGCCTGCCTGTGCATTTCTGTGGAGGTGAGAAAAGGGTGTTGGATCCCCTGGAGTTATAGGAAGTTGGGAGCTACCTGATATGAGTGCTGTGAACTGAACCAGGGTCCTCTGGAAGAGCAGGACAGGCTCTTCACTGCTAAGTCATCTCTCAAATCTCCTGTCATATTTTTATTTATTATAGTAATTATAGTTATAAAACATATGTTCTCCCTCAACAAGAGAAACAAAAATGGGGAAAATTAAGGAAAGGCTGTGAACATTTTTATTCCAGATAGCCTAATGGTAATTCCTTGGTCATGGTTTTCATACTCCCCTAATTTGATGTGCTTATACCAAATCTTGGTACCACTTCCACAAATTGAAAGGAATACTTTTTGTTAAGCATAGTGATACATGCCTGTAATTCTAGCAGTCAAGAGCCAGAAGCAGAAGAATCATAAGTTCCAGACTAGCCTGTCCTACACAGCAAGACCTTCTCTGAAAAGAAAAGAGGGAAAAAAGAAAAATAAAAAGGAAGGAAGGGGAGAGAGGAGGTAATAAAGGAGGAGAAGACTGGGTGTAGTGGGTAGCCACTCCAGCTTTGGTCTGGAAGTTCCAACCTCCAATGAGGCTTCCGTAACGATCACGCCTACAAGGCGGGGCCAAGGGAGGGCCTGAAGACCTGAGATCGGGATGTGCGGCGCTCTCTTGTTTCCTGGACCTGGACGCGAGAGGTAGACCGAGGAAAGTTCTCCAGAGAACACCGCCGGACTGCGCTGCGTCTCTTCCAGAACCCATCATCTACCTATCCCTTCATTTGTGAGTTACGCCTTTAAATAAATCTCCTTTTAACTACGTGGAGTGTCCTTAGTAATTTCACCAATAACTGGGTAAGGGAGAAAGGAAAGGGGAGTAGATAGGACAGGGGGAAATGAAGGGAGGCAGGGGGAGAGAGGGAAGTGGATGCTTTTAACAATCGATTAGCATGATGATTTTATTTTATTTTATTTTATTTTGGGTTTTGTTTTTTGGGTTTTTTTGTTGTTGCTTGAGACAGAGTCTCTATGTAGCTCTAGCTGTCTGGGAGCTTGCTATGCAGACCAGACTGGCCTCAAACTCACAGAGATCCTCCTGTCTCTGTCTCCTGAGTGCTGGGATTAAAGTCATGAGTCACCACGCCCAACTAGAATGATGATTTTTAAATTCTGGCATCTTCGTATCCCTTTTTGTCTGTGGCTTTTCCTCATTTTCTCCACTTGTTTGCTCCTTCTGCCACACTGTGGCCCCTCTAGCCACACCTTCTTCCTTCACCTGATTCTGGATTTCTGGGAAGAATCAGGTGGGAGGTAGATTGAGCCAGAAGTGAGGAGAGATGATGCCTGTAGACAGGAAATCCTGCTTCAGGACCAAGGCCAGAGCCTATGCACACACTGCATACCCCTCCCACCACAGTTCGCTGCTACAGCTGCAGCTCAGAGCCCTGCTGCTTCTTAGGAGGGCTGGAGGTGGGGGTCAAGGCCATGTGTAAAGCTAAGGTTCCTCCCCTAACCCTCCCTGTCCTCTGGTGGAGAACCTTGCTCCCTCCAATGTTGCCACAAAGCAACTCTCCGTGCAGAATCCTGACCATTTCTCTGGCTTCCTGGGGAGACTGCAGCCTTGGCCCTCTGAACTCAGCCCCGGTCATGAGGCCAGCCTTCATGGTGTCCTACTGACCCATACTTTTTTCATCTTGGCACAAAGAAGCCCTCTGTATTGCCTGACTTGTGGAGAGAGGTCAAAGAAATGTCTACTTACTCCAAAATAGGGAGGAGCCAACAAACCAAAGATTCCTCCAAGTCCTTCTTGGAAAGTAATTGAGTTTATTGGGGTTACTTACAGGAACTTGGCTAACTCATGGGCAGCTGTATCACCAAAAGTCCCACCCCTGGCCAATTTTTTTAACCTCTTAAAAACTTCACCATTTCTAAGATTATGCAAGCGTTGGGTAGGAAGGAGAGGTGATCAGAATCTCGGGGTAAGGTCTTGTTAGAGCATTGCAACCTCTCTCCCTATGTCCAGGGAATGCTAGCACCCAATTACTGCAGACCTCGCTCTCTACTACGTGGTAATTCTGTTTATTCCATTGTCATGACTACAAGCCAAGGTCCCCTGTGGGTCTACATAGTCTCTGCATCACGGGGGTGACTGCCATGTCAAATGTGGAGGAAGCCGCTGTAGAGATTCTCTTCGAAGAGAATCATAGCTCAAGCTCTGCCCTCTGGTGTGTAGGCAGTGCCCTGTGACATGTTCATTCTCTGACAATTCTATCCACAGCTTCTGTCATCTCCACTCCTCTGCCTCTCATCCTACACAGATGGCCCCAATGTCAGGGGTCACTGAAAGTGTGGTTAAGGACTAACCAAGGGATCCACAAAGCCACTTCATACAGCCCAGCTCTTTTCTAGAGCTTCCTTCCAAAAAAGGAAATCAAGAAGACACCAGGTGTTCAAGAAGTCTGTGATGTAAGAGAATTCTCTGCAAAAACATAAAATATCTGTAATGGTTAAAGTAGACTCCCCAAAAATGAAGCATGATCCTAATTAGTCATATCAATAAAAACTAGGAGTCAGATATTGGGCTAATAACCTTAAAGATCAGAGATGCAAAGGAACAGCCAGTCACTTCTTACCTCTCCAAATCCTCCTACCAAAAAGGCCAAGATCTTGTCTCTACCCCGCCTTATCACTTCCTGTCTCCTGTCTGTATAGACCTCCAGACCTCTATGGTTAACTAGTGGCTAGTTCCAACCTCTGATTTCCAGACAAGCTTTACTTGTCAGAACACAAACAAAATATCACACAACACAAAAGCAACATATTGAGGAGATGGAGAGATGTCTCAGCAGTTAAAAGTCTGTCCTGCTCTTCCAGAGGACCCTGGTTCACTTCCCAGCACCCACATTAGGCAGCTCACAACCGTCTGTAACCCCAGTTCCAGGGCATCTAAAACCTTTTTCTGGCCTGCATGGGCATCAGACACACACATGGTGCACAGACACACATGCAGGCAAAACATTCAAATGCATAAAATAAAAATAAATAAATGTTTTTAAAAAATATTGAGATCCTGTCAGCAGTCCCTGAGAATAAAAGACATTCATAGATACAAATTAAAGTGAGGCCATACAGAAGGATGAGGGTCCTTAATCCAGCTGTCCTTATAAGAAAGACTCAAACCCCCAACTGAGAAGTGATGAGCAGCTGATGACTGCTTAAGGAAGGAGACTGCATTTTCTTCAGGGGTGTGAATCCTGGTAGGTCTATCCCACTACAATAGATGGCTCCACGCCCACAAGGCAGTACAAATTAGATTAGGTTTTTTTCTTAAGATTTATTTATTATATAATATGTATATGAGTGTTTTGCCTGCATGTGTGTCATCGGATGCCCTGGAACTAGATTTTCAAGTGGTTGTAAGCCACCATATGGGTGCTGGGAACAGAACCCAGGTCCTCCACAAGAGCAACATGTGCTCTTAACCACCAAGTCATCTCTCCAGCCCCTGGATTAGTTACAAAATAATAAAGTAAAGACGTGATGTTGGGGAATAGGAAGATGGGGTAGATGTGGGAAGACTTAGGAGGAGGAGTGAGGGTGAATATATAATCAAAATACATGCATGAAATTACCAAGAATTTATGTATTTTTTAAAAAAGAAGAAGTGAAGAGCTTGGTCTGGTGGCACATGCCTATGATCCCGGAACTTGGGAGGCTGGGACAAGAGAATCATAAATTTGAGGCCACTCTGAGCTAAATAATGAGACTCTGTCCAAAAAGAACAGAATAGGACTGGAGAGAGGGTTCAGTCAATAACATGCTTCGGCATAAAGAGCTGAATTTGATCCCTTGAGATCCACATTTAAACAGCTGGGCAGGGGCTGGAGAGATGGCTCAGTGGTTAACAGTGTCTGCTGCTCTTCCAAAGGAATGTTATTGGGAAAACTAGTTGCTTTCAGGTTGGCTTTAAGGCCTCCTCTGTGGGAGGGAGCTCATTGCTAATATTGTAAACCTGGCCACAGACCTGTGGCTGGGGAGTCCTCGGAGCAAGGGGAAATAATACTGCTGTTGTTTTGCTAATGGATACCTAAAAAAGCTTACTCTAAATCTGTGTCTTTATAGCCATGGGTTAGAGCAGCTCTTCATCAGAGAGGTTCCTTCGTGTAGCAGACAACAGTGAACACAGAGATTCACAATTGGTTAAAGAGTAGTGATTGTGGAGTGCTCAGACCCAAATGAGACATTTCCAACACACACATGCACACACACACACACACACAAAAAAAAAAAAAAAAAAAAAAACCCAAAAAAAAACAACAACAACAACGCCCAGGGAACATCATGGAGAGGAGGCAGAAAGAATGTAAGACCAGAGGCTGGGGAGGAAAACTATGGAACTCTGACTTCTAGACATGACACAGCCTTGTGCACACGGACTTCCTGCAGCTGTGCTTACCAGCATACATCCTGCATAGCGTGGCCATGGAAAAGTTACCTGTGCCCTGTGTAGTAAACAACCGCCCAGCTGGGCAGTGTGAGCTACATGTGGCCCCAAGGCCACAAACTGGACATGCCTGTGACTAGCATGTTCAGAGAAAAGAAGGGTAACAGAGCCCCCCATCTGTGGCCCCTCACTTAGGCTCTGTAAGTCAGCCAAGTAAACTCACCAGTTCACCCAGCCAGACTGAAGGGAAATCATTTATTTGGTCTGTTGTTCGAGTCCCATCTGCGGTGAATACATGTGTGTTCAGGTCTCCCCAGAAAAGTTTACACAGCTGCTATGCCTAACTATTCAAGTGTTTATGCATGTGTGTGAGTGTATGTGTGTGTGTGTGTGTGTGTGTGTGTGTGTGTGTGTGTTAAGAACACTTGTAATCTACTCCCTTCTAGGACAGCCTGGGCTATATCATGACACCCTGATTCTAAACAAAAAAAAAAAAAAAGGATGCCCCTTACTAACATACTGGAAGTCCATTATGCAGCATGGATAGCACTATGCTGTACGTGGATTTCTGAGGCAAACAGTAGAAAATGCACAAGAGTGTTGTGTATTCTTGTCTCTATAGACACTTGTGCTGGTACCAGAGATGAACGAAATGAAGGCACCGAGAGGAGGCTGGGAGCACGTGGTAGGCCAGGTCCAAAGAAAGCCCTTCTGTCCAACCCAGGGCCTTGTGCTTGCAAGGTCAGCCTGATATCAACTAAGATCTATCCCCAGTCCCACACCGTCACTTTCTTTTAGAATATGTTTGTGTGTTTGTCTTGTGTGCGTGTACACACATGCACATAAAAACCCAAGCAGTGACTTTCTGCTCTGCCCGGTAGCCCCTTCCCACTTTCAAGTGACACTGAAGCATTTTAATTAACAAGCCGTGACTCTATCCCACCACACATTTATTTAACTGCTCCGTGCACTAAGCAAGTGCCTTCAGGGAAAGAGAAGAATCTTAAAAGGGTGGAAGGGGGAGCTGCTAGCGGGCATCAGATGAGCAGGTGCGAGCTTGTTAGTCACCCGTGAATGCATAAATCTTGGAAATTAATTTCACTGATGGTTCATTTTTCATTAATGTTTTCCTGGCCATAAAATATGTAATACTCCCTTCCCCGGCACCCCAAGGATAGAATAGTGACACAGTCTCAGAGAGACAGCTAGACTCAAACGCTCCACCAGTGTGTTCTCAAACACTATTCCAAGGAGGGGCAGCCTACTGAGGACAGTCAGCTGAAGGATCAAAGACCTGCAGGCCAGGGACATGGCCTTGGGGGCAGCCTACTGAGGACAGTCAGCTGAAGGATCAAAGACCTGCAGGCCAGGGACATGGCTCAGCAGGTAAAGGTGCTTGCTGCCAAGCCCCAGAACCCACATGGTAGAAGGAGAACCAATCCATCAAGTTGTTCTCTGACTCCCACGTGTACCATGTCATGAGCATGCACACACATACCCCAACACACATACAACATAAATAAATGTAATCAAAATTGTTTTTAAAGAGCTGGTTCAGAAGCTTCAGACATCAACTTGGAGCTGGCAAGTCACTGGCCTGTCTAAGTCAGTGCCTGAGGAGGCAAAAAAATAAATAAAAAAAAAAAATAAAACGGATGTATCTCAGGACTGTTCAGTGTGATATTAGCCAAAGTCTAGGAGAAATGCTTGGTTAGCTATTAAGTGCTGACTGGCACTGAAGTCATAGCTTAGTAGAGCGCTAGCCTAGCATGAATGAAACCGGTTTGACCCCCAGTACCCCATAAACTGAGCATGGCAGTGCATACCTGTAATCCTAGTGCTTGAGAGATGAAGGTAAGAGAATAGGGAGTTCAAGACCAGGGTTCTCTAGAGTCACAGAACTTATGGAATGTATATATATGGTAATTTATTGGAATGGCTTACAGACTGCATTCCAACTAGTCCAACCATGGCTAGCTGTGAATGAAAACTCCAAAAATCTAGTAGTTGCTCAGTCCCACATGGCTGGGTGTCTAGGCTGGTCTGCTGTATGCACTGGAATCCTGAAGAAGTAGGCTCCAATGCCAGTGAGGGAATGGATGTGCTGACAAGGTGAGGGCGAGCAGGTGAAGAATGAACACACCCCCTTCCTTCTCCCCTTGTCCTTATATAGGCTTCCAGCAGAAGATGTGGCCCAGATTAACTGTGTGCCTTCCAGCCTCAAGATCTGGATAAAGGCATGTTGTCATCCGGCCTCAAGATCTGAATCACGTGTACCCTCCTTTGCTGGATTGTAGTTCATTCCAGATATAGCCAAACTGACAACCAAGAATAGCCATCACAGCTACATAGCAAGTTCAAGCCGAGGCTACATTACATGAGACTTGTCTCATTAAAAAAGAAAAAATTATTAATGCTGAATTCGTACATATTGCTTAGGATTCTGGTTAAAATTAGAGACATCTGAGTTGACGAAATGGCTTAGCAGGTAAAAGCACTCAGCTCCCAGCTTGACAACATGAGTTCAATCCCTGGAACAGATGTGGTGGAAGAAGAGAACTGATTCCTTAAGTTGCCCTTTGGCCTCCACATGTGCATGAGTTTGTGCTTACACACACTCAGGAAATAAAATTAATAATAATTGATAACCAAATAAAAGTAGTGATTTTTTTTCAAAAATAAAGAAAGAAGTGAGGGGCTGGAAAGATGGCTCAGCAATAAAGAGCACTTGTTGCTCTTGCAGAGGACCTGGGTTCAATTCCCAGCACCCACATGGTGGCTCAGAACCATCTGTAACCCCAGTTCCAGGGGATCCAACTGACACACACGGAGCACATATGCATGCAGGCAAAACATTCATACACACAAAATAAAAATAAATAAATCTAAAAGAGCAAAGGAAGATGTCACTGAGCAGACCAAGGGCAGCAGAGGAACTGAGAAAATCTAATGCCACTTGTTCATCCATTCTTGCTTTCATCTTCCATCCAACAAGTACTTCACTGATTCCAGGACTACACCAGGAGAAAGGAAGAAGCCAAGTGTACAGTAATGCACCACATGACAGACAGCTGCACACACAACAGGGGTACTGAAAGGTCAGAGCGGAGGGTTTGCGGGAGTACCAATAGCCCAGTGAGTAGAGTGCTTACCTAGTGCACCCACATCACTGGGTTTGATCGCCAGAACTGATCCCCAGGCATCATAGGTCACCCCTGTCAGGTCAGCACTCAGGAGACGAGAGCAGGGACCCAGGAGTCCACGGCCATCCTCGAATACATAGAGAGTTAGAGCCTATCATGAGCTCCATGAGACCTGTCTCCAAAAAAAAAAAAAAAAAGATTAACATGGAGCTGAAAAACTCTCATCACCTAGTGGCATGGGAGCTGTCATTCCATCACAGCACCACACACAACTCATGTCTGTAAGTGCACTGATACGAACCAATCTGCTGAAGTCATATAAAAGTAAGTGAGATACCAACTATGTTCACAGCAGCACTATTCCTAATAGCCAGAACCTGGAAACAACCTAGATGCCCCTCAACTGCAGAATGGATTAAGAAAATGTGGTACATATACACAATGGAGTACTACTCAGCAGAGAAAAACAATGACAGCATGAAATTTGCAGGAAAATGGATGGAACTAGAAAATATCATCCTGAGTGAGGTAACCCAGACTCAGAAAGACAAACATGGTATGTACTCACTCAAAAGTGGATACTAGATATAAAGCAAAGAACAATCACACTGCAACCCACAGAACCAGGGAAGCTACCTAGCAGGGGGGACCCTAGGATGACTGTGGCTTATAATAAGTTTTGGTTTTACTCAATTACTGGGCAAGCCTCAGTGAAACATTTCACTATTAGAATAAGAATTAGTACTGTATCGCCAGGCAGTGGTGGCGCACGCCTTTAATCCCAGCACTTGGGAGGCAGAGGCAGGCGGGTCTCTGTGAGTTCGAGGCCAGCCTGGTCTCCAAAGTGAGTTCCAGGAAAGGCGCAAAGCTACACAGAGAAACCCTGTCTCGAAAAACTAAAAAAAAAAAAAAAAAAAAAAAAAAAAAAAAAAAAAAAAAAAAAAAGAATTAGTACTATATCAAGCTGATGATAGAAAAAAATAATAATAATTTAAAAAGAGGAAGATGGGCATCAAAGAACCTAAAAAAAAATAAAAAAGAGTTTCAATGTAAAAAAATAAATAAATAAATAAGTGAGATACAAAAGCTGGGCTGGTGACACAGACTTAAAATTCCAGCACTCTGAAGGAGGAAGCAGAAGCTCTCTGTCTCTGTCTCTGTCTCTCTGTCTCTCTCTGTCTCTGTCTCTCTGTCTCTCTGTCTCTCTGTCTCTCTCTCTCTCTCTCCTGTGTGTGTGTGTATGTGTGTGTGTGTGTGTGTGTGTACTCACGCATGAGTGTGCACAGTTGGGATTGAGGAGATTGCCCCGTCCGTTAAGCACCTGCTGTGCACACATGAGGACCTGAGTTCACAGATCCTGAGCACACATGTGAAAGTCGGGAGTGGCAGTGTGTGTCTGTAACCCCAGGGCTGCTGCGCAGAGACAAGGATGGGTGGGGCTTATTGGCCAGCCAGGCTCACTACAGTGCTGATTTACAGTTCAGTGAGACACCCAGCTTCCAAAAATAAATAAATAAGATGGGGGCTGAGACGAGAGCTCAATTGACAGAGTGCTTCCTTTGCAGGCATAAAGATCTGAGTTTGCACCCCAGAAGCCACATAAAAAGCTGGGTCTGGTAGTTTGAATGTAATTGGCCCCCATAATCTTATAGGGAGTGGCACTATTAGGAGATGTGGCTTTGTTGGAGTGGGTATGGACTTGTTGGAGGAAATGTGTCACTGTGAGGGTGGGCTTTGAGGTTTCCTATGCTCAGGATACTACCCAGTGTCACAGTCAACTTCCTGTTGCCTGGAAGATGTAGGACTCTCAGCTACCTCTCCAGTACCATGTCTGCCTGCATGCCACATGCTCCTCACCATGATGATAATGGGCTGAACCTCTGAAACTGTAAGCTGCCACCCCAATTAAATGTTTTCTGTATAAGAGTTGCCGTGGTCATGGTGTCTCTTCAGAGCAATAAAAACCTAAGACAGAAGTTGGTACCAGGAGTGGGGTATTATTGTGACAGACCAGACCATGTTTTAGTTTAGAATAATAAGGACCTTAAGAGTTTGGGTTAGGAAAGCAATGGAGTGCTTTAAGCACTGCTGAACTGGCCATCCTGGTAGGAGCATTGGAGACAGTGGAGCTGAGTGTGATTTGATGAACTGTGGGGTCAAGAGGTTTCACAGGAGAAAAATGTCAGTTTGTGGCCTAGAGATC